>JAUZNJ010033989.1:0-12918 GCA_034780135.1 Jordanella pulchra | reverse complement strand
TCCTTCGAGGTACACCTTTAACATCCTTGCAAATCTTTTTTTTTCTATCTATACATCCTTGCAAATCTAAATGTAATAATCTGCTCTTCTAATACGCCTAAGCTTTGTCAGAAGGGGAGGAGTTTTTGCAAACAGAAATTTTCATTTTTTTATAACAGATTCTGATTTGGATTTGGTCTGGATTTGACTGAAGAGTTTTAACATTTATAGGTGTTTCACTAAACCAATCTGTTTGCAGCTCTGACTCTATGTTTAGTGATGTTTTGTTGAATGGTGACTCTTCATCCCAGTCTCACGTTTTGTTTCTTCACTGCCCTCCAATTTAGCTCCAATTCTTTTTAACTAGCTGCAGCTCTGACAAGCTTCCCTGTTTGACTGAAGAACAGTTTTTCCACAGAATGTTGCTGTCACTATAAACCGTGGGTGTGGGGATAGTGTGTTTAGTGTTAGTGTCTCACTAAACATGTTTTTCATATAGACCATTAGGTTAAAATATGGTCCTGGGCACTGGGGTGGTATAGGGGTAAAGAAAGTGAATTCTATATGGATTTAATTCTTTGTAAGTTCTAGTCTGTGGAACATGACACAAGTCTTTCCCATTTCTTTTCACCTTCCATGTGTCAATCCTGTTTGACCAATAAGAAACACTATTTCCATCCAGCAAGAACACCTTTCTCACATGTTAGCTTTGTGTTCTGCATTGTTTTTGCTTTTATTTCAACAATATACATTAAAATATATTTTTGGTCACATGTAAAAAGAGACAACATTTTTTTTAGTGTTCAACTAACATTTGTTTTGCCCGATTCTTTCACCTTAGCTTTGCATCTCTGTACCTTCATGGGGCTTTTTGACAACTTCCCCATAATTCTCTTTGCTAAATCCATGTGCTAAGGTAGACTACTGTGTCTTGCTGCTTTAATCCATTATTTTCAGATACATTTACATCCATGTATTCTACACCTCTGTAAAATTATTAAAGGCTGTGGTGATGTTGAATCAGTTCTTGACAAATTTATCTCTGATCATTTCTTGGAGTTGTGATATGTGGTTTTTTCCTCAGTTTCTCTCATGGTGCTTGTTGATAAATGTTTTTCAACCAATCTCCAATGCTTTCTACAAAACAACTGTGTTTATAGCAAAGGGGAAAGTTTATTTTTAAATTAGCAGCCCTCTGGGCGTGCAGGTGGCGCAGTGGTTAGCGCACACGACCCATGTATGGAGGCCTTAGACGCAGGCGACCCAGGTTCGATTTTGGCTTGTGGTCCTTTGCAGCGTGTCCCCCTCTCTCATACCCCCTTTCTTGTCAGCCTACTGTCTAAAAAATGAGCCACTTGTGCCATTTAAAAAAAAAAAAAAAAAATCTAGCAGTCCATTGATGGTACCTGTTTTTTTAGGGGTATCTGACAAGGTGTTCGGATTCGTCAGCTGTGTCCTGCGCAGGCTAGATTTGTTGGCCGGTTGCATTATATTGCTGCGCCTCAGCCTGTTCGGATTGCTATGCTGTGTTCAGTTTCATTTGCTGCATCTTCTAAGGACCTGGTCTACGTAGACTGGATCCTTCGTGGACCGTGAAAAAAAAGAAGGCCGGAAGAGTTTTTCTTTGGATTCAAACAGGTGCAGCCTTCTCTGGCTTTCAATGCCCCTCACTTGGCCTACTCTCTGTCACCTAGCAACCGTAACAGTTGTTACACAGATCAGGAAAATGACGGATGCCGAATTACTTACTAATGTTCTGTCGCTAATTTTATTGTTGAGGAGCTTCAGCAGCAGAACTCTGGTCACAGATCTCAGATCTGTTGTTCCCACACAGCACAGATATTGGAATCTGAGCTTAAATATCAGCCAAACGGCTTAACACAGTCACAGAAAAAACCCTCTCAATAAACCAAACATTACCGCCACATATCTGACTTCATAACGTTTTTAAAAGATATATTTTCATTAATTTCAGAAAGAACTATTCACTTAATTTTATTAAGCTGAATATTTACAATATTCACCACTGTTCGTCGCCATTTTCTCTTTCCTCTGAGCATGAAGCAGCTGTCTTTCTTTAACTCGCAATTAACCACAGGAAAGGCTGCGTAGGATACACAGGACCCATCCTTCAAAATGGGCCAAATGATGGCTGAATTTGTCGGCTGCATACGAAGGAGTCTAGTAATCCGAACAGGCCGAGGCAAATCCAGCCCGCGCAGGATGCAGCCGACGAATCCGAACACAGTGCTAGACACAAAGGACCCAGTCCAGGTAGACCGGGTCCTTAGAAGACACGTCCCATGGAATGGAACACAGCATGAGTCTGTAGTCCATGCATGTGTTACTATGTAAAGTACTGCTTACAGGGTTCTGTCTGCATAGATTAACCTGAAAAATCTCAAGTGTATAAAAAAATATCGTTTTTTTCTGAAATTGTACTATTGGACTTTGCAGGGGTTGGTTGGAATCATACAGTCTAAAAAGACGAAAAGAGCTTAAAGAGTTTTCTATGCAAATATATATTTTTTGTGTTGACTTGCCAAAGCCTTTATTATACAAATTGAGCTTTTTTTAGAGGACCAACATTCCCCAACATTCATTTTTTTAAAGCTTCACATCTCAGCTTTCTTCTGATTTTAGTTTACCTTTCAGGACTATGATTAACAGCGTTTAAAACTTTATTTTCTCACCTTCCTTCCATGTCAGGAAGTTCATTATTTAAATTAGGAGCAAAGGCGTCCCACTGTTTGAGTGAGCAGAGGTTTGGTAATTAGAACAACGACAAAA
This sequence comes from Jordanella pulchra, assembly GCA_034780135.1. NCBI lineage: Eukaryota > Metazoa > Chordata > Actinopteri > Cyprinodontiformes > Cyprinodontidae > Jordanella > Jordanella pulchra. Next base: position 10,149 of record JAUZNJ010033989.1, on the reverse strand, counting down.
TTAATTGGCATTGATGTTCTAAACTAAGTTTTTAATCTAATACTAAAAATCAGCATGGTTAGCATTACTAACTGTTAACATCAGCCTGCTTGTATACTCCCTAAAGAATGTGGACGCTGAACTCTGTGGTTTCCAAATAGCTTTCTACATCTCTAAACTCAGAACATTTAATTAAAGTTAGAGGGTAAAAGCTACAAAAAAACAAAGCAACCAAAATGATTTTTACAGAAGTTAACTTTGAGTCAATTTTCTTCAACTGGACAAAATTCTTTCAAGGGAAATAAAAAGTAATATAAAGCAAAACAACTAAAACTCCAGACATATGAAATGAAGCAGTAGTGAAATAGCAGCACCATCCAACAGTGGATGTAACTCTCTGTTGTTGTAGACTAAATAAAGTCAATATTTTTATTTAAATAAAGTATAATTTTTAAACAGTTTCCTGTATCTCTCCTCTGATTACATTTTAAAATACCAAATAAAACAATTCCATACTGCTTTGTGCAAACAGTTTTACCTGGGGCTCCCTCGTGTCCCAACCAACATACTTGCGCCAGTGCATAGCGTAAGGTCCACAGAAGCATAAATGAGTTTGATAAGTAGAGCATCTTTGGAACAAGTAGAAAGACTCTGCAAGACAGGCCTTTTTGTCTAATATCAGTGCTTGACTTCAGAAATGCATCTTTCAAAGAATAACTACCTCTAAATCCAGTGGAAAGCCTTCATATAAGGGATGAAGCTGTTATATCTGTAAAGGGTGTGTCAACATCACATCAAACCCAAAGAACCAAGAATGGAATGACATTCGAGTTTTTGTGTGAGAGGGAAGATGAGAAACTACTTTTGATAACCCTGCATATATAAAGCCTTCATGAATTTATTCATACAGTACCTCACCCTTCTTTTGGTACATCACAAAGATAAACTTTTGAATCTATACCAACAGAGATAGGGACAACAAAATATATAGAGGATATAAAGATGATGCTGAGCAAAGTGGCAAATACTTTTTTCTATAATAATATTTTTCCTTATTTGCTCTGTTTTTATGCTTATGGATTTTTCTGTTTTATTATGATACCTCAGTGCCGGGTTGGTTTATTTAATCTTTCTGTCATTCCTAAATCATCTGATGTTTTATTTAGTTTAAATCAAAAGCGTGATTTGAAATTTCCGACATACGTAGCATACAGCTGCTCCTAATGAACGCCCCATGCAGTCATCTTGTAATCAGGATTTAAAATACCCTGACTGAGGTTTTTAAAGTCATGCCAGGTATTTAGGGTTCAAAGATATCTAGCTAGCAACAGATGGTGCATTTATGGAAATTTTTAGTTCATACACATGGATAAAAAGGATAAAGTCTGGTGATTTTCTACAATTTTGTTATTATATATATGTAATCCACAGAAAAGTCCAATGCAAACATGTTCAAGGCTGCCTTTTGGTAAAATTCTCACTTCCTCCACTTGTCTGCAGAGATAAACATTGCTCAAAAAGCAGTAAAAAGTGCATTTGTCGCAAGGCTATTTTCAGCTGACAATGTGATGCACTAATGAGGAGTTTTGGCACCAGGATAATCTGCTTGGAATTCACTTAGAATATACTATACTGTCTATGTCAATTATAATGAAGGAACAAAATGTCACTTACTGCTACGATATGGTGTAACAATGTGCTTTTGGTTTTGCTGGAAGAGGGATTGAAGGTGCAGGCTATGATTTTAATGTCAGTGTCAATGTCACTGAGAGGAGTGAACAAACTAAAGGTTTTAGGTTATTCTTTCACTCCTATGATTATTTCTTGCTAAGCTAAGAGTAACCCTCAAATGCAACAGCATATTGAAAAATCATGGTATAGTAAAATCTTTTCAGCAATAGGAAACACTTTATTACTAAATAGCGTTTTTCACATAGATTTGATTTCTAGTAAAGTACTTTTGTGCTTTAAAAAACATTTAGATGAAATAAATGAATTTGGAAATAATAAACAAATGAAAATAATGTAGAACTATTGTGCCAACAGAGAAAATGTATTTATTTTCCATCATGTTATAGGGTGTTAGTCCATTATTTAAGCCAACTTTATTTTTAAAGGCCTTTAAAAACAACGGGATCTGACCACTAGTTTGTCTACTATGCTGTAAGTTCTCATCGTTCTTCACAACCCATCTGCATAATCTGAAATTAATTGACTGACTAAATTTAAAGTGAGCAATAAGACAGTTCTCATACAGTTCCATACAAATTTGACCCATGTATTTACTTTAAAACCACAGACTTTAGTACATTGTGCTTGGCTTTATTCTGATGAAGTAACACAAATAAAAGTTGAACTAAAGTAAAAGTAAAACAACACTCTGTATTCCACATTTAACTTGTATTATATCTGAACAATAGTGGAACATTTATTTTTGTGCAATTTTGATTAGTCCACTACCTTAAAACCATATCAGTTTTAAAAAATAAAGTCACCTTGTGTAAAGCATTTTATTCAAAAGAGCAGACCAGAAGTCAGTGGTAACTTCGGAGGAGCTGCAGAGATCATCAGCTGAGTTTGAAAAGCTGTTAATGGGCTCTTCATTAATCTAAAAAATACTAAAAAAAGTGTCTAGAAGAAATCCAGTTAGCAATTTCCCAGAAGCTATATAGGGTACGCAGAAGGACGTGAAGGATGAAGATGTTCAGGTTAGATGAGACCAAAATGTACATGTGAACATGGGTGACTGAACTGAAACTTCACATCGTCACAAACATACAATCACAACAGTAAAACGTGGTGCTGATGTTATTTGTTATTAATAATGGGTTAGAAATAATAATAATCTGTCCTTACTCACACACAACAGGTGTATAAGCAAAGTTGGCAATATTCTTTAATATACTATTAACATGGCAATTTGGTGTTTTAGAACAAAACTCGAGTCTTTCAGTAACTGAGCCCAACAATTTTGTATTAAACTAACCAAGGAGCTTCAAGTAAAGTAAAATAGAAACACAGCATGAAGTAAATTATAAGGAAAGAAAAATTTAATTAAGTTAAATTTGTAAATTTAAGTTTCTTAACATCAAAGAAATTGTTCTGCATAGAAAATGAGTGAAACAATGTATATGCCTAATCCAAAAGAAAGCACAAAACTGGGAAGATTCCCCCCCAAAACATTTTTTAAAATAAACAGCCGACATCCACAACACTTCAACCTGCTAGATTGAAGTGTTTAACTGCAGACTGATGAGCTGAAAGCAGGGGGCAGCAAAACCGAAGTGAGAATGAATTGTTGCACATTAGCATTGTCCTGATGGGTTTGTACATGAATGCATAAAGACATGTGCTTTGCAGAAAAAGCATTACGCAGATGAGTCTTCGTATCTCACCACGCCTGAGGCATCTCACACAAGGAGAGACTTCAAAGTCTGCAGATAAAGAGATAAACACCTCATGCTGAACCTGAGGGACCTTGACAACAGTAATAACAGAAAAGCTTCCTGTGGGTTGAAAGCTTGTTTGCTCCTATTTTAATCTAACTTTGGTCAACAAATGATTGTTTATTATATAACTGTATAAATATTAATCAAACATTTTTGGACAATGATTTGTATGTTTTCCTGTTTCTTTAGAGTTATTCCAAGTTTTCCCTTTTATCCTGAGTTGTCTTCTATCCTCAATGTGAGACAATTTATTTATTTATTTTTTAATAAAAGGTTGGATGCGATGATGTCGTGCAGGTTTTTCGAGCTGCATGGGAGGAGAGATGGCAAGTAGGGATGGCATGGTATAGAGGAAGGGTAAGGGGCTTTAGTCTGTTTATATGAGTGCGTGGCTGAAGTGTGTGTTTGTGTCAGTGTCTGCTTGGGTGGTTGCTGCTGGGGGAGGGAGAGGTTGGTTGCCTGTGGGACCTGCCTCTCAGAGTAATTGAAAAATGTGACCTGGAAAATGTTTGCCCAGCGGAGCATGAAAGTTACCTCCACAGCGATGGTGGAATGCTCATCTGCAGCTCACCTGGCCCCTGACAGGGAGAGCTCTGTATTGGGTGCTAGAGAAAGTTAAAAGCCACTTTATCCTTCCCCAAAAGCAGGTGCATGCATTATGTAGGAGTGCTAAAGAATCTGAGATTGACCGAGATAAAAAGGCATTGATTCAAATAGAATCTCCACCGAAAAGATGTAAAAAGCTGATATCACAGAGGAAATACAGTGTTCAAAAATAAATGTTTTATGGTTACAAAAAGAATTGTTTGCATTGGTAGAGAACTGACCTTGCCCTTTCTTTAGAGTCATTGTTTGCTTGAGGAGTAACACTGTAAAGAACAGTTTTTAATATCTTATTGTTTTGTCAATGTTTTAATAACCTGCATACACAGGTAAAGTATGCAAAAATGCTACTCGGGGGAAAAAGTGACACTACTCTATACTTTTTTTAGTTTGTCAAAAGCATAAGAAATCACTCAAGTAAGAGCACAAAGGTATTTGCTAAAATTGCTACTCAGGTACTGAGTAATTGTTGGCTTATAACTTCCGATATAATGTTTTAAATGATGTAATCAGACAGAGAGTTATGTGAAAACTCTGGTATTTCAAAAATATAAAATGAAATAAGATAAACTACAAATAAATAACATTGCTAGAAAATGGTTTCAAAATATTTTTTTAACTAAACTTAAAAAAATCAGTGTTCACAGTATGTAATGTATATATGCTGGAAAAACATAAAGGCTTTTTATGAAAAAGCTACTGTTTACTGTATATTCACCTGGTCTTTGAATAGCTCAAGATTATCACGGTAGGTTAAGTAACCAGAAATATTACTGAAGTAAGAGTAGCAATAATAGCCTAAAAAAAATACTATTGAATTACTTTTGATCCAAATATTAGCCTAATTTAAGATATAATAAATGATTTTTCAGGATGTTATACAGCACTTAGTGCATATTGATGCTTTGTATGGTCTGGCCCTGTCAAAAGCTGGACTATGTAACTTGAAAGGGTTGTATTGTCACTGAATGACTTGTGTTTCAGAATGCCTTTTACAACCATTTGAGCTCCCGTTAAAGCTATGGTTGATGTTGGAGAGCGAACAAGATTTTAATTAATACGGCAGGGATTGTTCAGAGTTTTTAGAAGCTAGCGGCTCTCACAGACTGTGATTTCTTTCATTCCCTTTTCTGAATACAAAAGGTATTGTTTACTCAGGATGGAAGGAATATTTCACTCACTATGACAAAAACTGTTTCTGAACAGGATTATCAACTATAGCTTTAAATACCAGAGCAAACTAAGATAAATGTTGTTGTAAGACAGAAAATATGATACCTACCTGATCAGACAAATCAGAGTTTTTTTTATCTCTGATGAGGATTTAATCCAGAGAGGTGGGTGTGGCCTTGTCTTTACATGTACAATAACTCCATGACTTTGCTATCTGTTTCTCCAACGTCGTCTACTTTCATATTCCAAACTTTGCAGTTTCACCTGTTAGATTCATGGGCTAAAAGTTACACAGTGTCGCTTTAAGTAAAAGTTAAAAGAAAGCTGAAGTACTGCTTCTGCTAAAAGCATGTTTCTTTCCCCTAAAACTTATTTACTGTAAGTAAATATAACTGAATAAAAGCAATCTGTTACTACCTACCTTTGCATAAAAAATAGAAATCACAGCAAATGATTCACTATTTATTAGAGTTGTAAAGTTAAAACCACAGATTTTAAAATATTTTTGTGGCTTTTTGTGTGGATTGTCAGGGAAATTTTACTATAAACATGTGATATTCTTTCAAAGACAAACTGAAAAGTATGTCTGGTATTGTTTCATTCTCGTTTAATCTAACACCAATGAAGGAAATTCTTTAAAAGTTAACTTTCTCTAGGAGTTAAGCACAGCAGTAAAAGTTGTCCTTGTTATAAACTAAGCTACTCTATAAATATGTCAGATGCTTCTTAGAGAATATTAGATATCAACACTGCTTCATGGAGACCAAGGAAAATAGCAAACGGGTCAGGCATAAAACTGTAGAAGTTAATGGTAAAGTTAGGCTATAAAACTTTTCTCGAAGGAGCCAAGACATGCTCATTTACCTCAGCCAGAATGGATAAGAAGAACATTATTCAAATAAACTGTCACCGGACCAATTTTAGCTTTTAGGGATCTGCAGTTCATGTTGTAAAATCTGTCAACAGGATAAACTAACCTCTCAAACCTGGTCTTTGTGGAAAAGGGTCAAGAAGAAAGCCACTGTATAAAAAGACCTGTTTGTAGTTTTACACAACATTTGTACAGGACACAGCAAATACATTGAAGAAGATGCTCCGCTCCCATGAGACCAAGATTTGACTTTATTGTCTTCTAGCACAACTCTTGCAGATAAGTAACATTGCACATAAACTTAAAAAACACTATTCCTACCATAAACATGTGGTGCAGCAGGGAAGTTTTTCAAAGTTAATGGGAAGATGAATGTAAATAAATACACAGAGCATTCATGGAAGAAAACCCATTTCCTCTGCCCAAGATTTCAAAAATGGTCAGAGGTTTACCCTTTAAAAAAATCTAAACAGCCAGAGGTAAAATAGAATGATTTGGACCAAAGCATATCGTTATGTGTTAAATGGCTTACTTACATTTAAAAAACTACAAAAAAGTCAGGAAATTGCTGTTCACAAATATTCTCGAGCAAATCTGACTGAGCTGAAGTTTTTCTGTGAAATAAAAAAAATGCAGAAAGCTTTTAGTGACACAGTGGTAAAAACTAAACCCATATAAATTTTGAGGGCTGTATTTATACCTTTCTTAAGATCTTAGTACTCAAGTACTTAAAAGTACTCAAAGAGCTCAAACTTTTTAGGTTTAATTAAAAAGAAAGTTCTAATAATAGCTGGGAATAATTGTTTCTGCCTCTTAAAGTCCCTTCAAAAATCAAATAAAGTTGAGGCTGTAACATTAAAAAAATGTAGAGAAAAAGTTTGAAATGTATGTTCTAATCAGATTGCAGACCCTCTATAGGTCGGTGTTGCATTAGAAGTATGGTGTTGATGTAGTGGCTGACAGCTAAGTGAGGGTTTACATTAGAAATTTAATGTGCTTTTTAAGTGGCATTGGGAACCGAAGTGGTGCAGTGAGATGGCAGCTCTACAAGCATATCATCTGTAAGAGGTCTAAAGTGTCTTAGTATTATAGATTGGCCCAATCACACAGCAACCTGTGGGGATACATACTAAACGGCGGAGGCTGTGAAGCAGATGTAATCAGAATAAATATGGAAGACATGTGAAAAGAGCCTATAATTCCAAGCCAATACTATCTATTTTTTTTTTTTTTTTTGACAACACACAAAAACAGATGACCAGTCTGTGACTGGTAGATACAATTAAAAGGATATACAATACTATGATTTTCTCTTACAAAGTTTGACCTTACTTATAATCTGCAGAGATTATGCGTTCAAAAGGTTGGGTAGAAGGAATGTAATGTACAGTATGTCCTGTTCATAATAAATAATTTAAGAGCCATAAAATCTGTTGTCTAGTAGCAAATATTTTCAAAATGTTTCAATATTGTTTAGAGGTTTTCATGGTTTTATTTGCTTATATGTGGATTCTGACAGAAATCAAGTAGGAAATTTGAAACACTCACCTGGAGGACATAAAAAAAAACAAAAAACTTCACAAATAGAGGTGGTAGTCTAAGTGGGAGTTGTACCAAAACCTTTCCTGTTCTGACTGAACTGCTGTCCAGTAGCTCTCCTATGTCCTATGTTCAATGATTAAAGATGAGATATAATTTAAAATTATGCTGACCAATTGCTTACGTACTAAAACTTTTATTAAGATGGATATTTTTTGCTTCAGTGCATTAAATCTTTTTTTAAATGTTTAATTTGCCAGATAGTTTGCTGGAAGCACAACTACCCAACTTTGCATCATTGTACAAGCACTGAGTCAGTCTAACTGTGCTTGTTGGCCTCAGACAGTATTATGGTAAATGCTTCAGGGCCAGCGCAGAGAACAAGCTAATTATGGATCGGCTGTGTGTAAAAGGGACTTGTGCTTCCGTCTTTAATGAGGACATTTGCATCTTCCATTACACTGATGTATGAGTGCATACATCACATTATTGAATATAACAAACGAGCCGGAGGAGTAAAACTTGTGAAGTTCTAACTACAGCTGGAACGATCTGTTGGTCAGCCTTCGGCCGTCTTCAGCATTTCATCTTTTTGAATCATTTAGTTAATATTCAATCAAGTTATGCTACTGTCTGTATTTAACTGGTATGTAAAACAGCAGCAAGTCATGGGATGGTGTCAGTTTTGTTTGAAGAAATACAGTGTGTACATTGCCTCCTCCCACTTCTGTACACTCTGTCACCACCAGCTCCACCATCATCATCAGCCTCCATAACCCCGACACAAGATAAAGAAAAGCCATATCAGGTAATGTACAAATGAGAGTACAAACAAGCTAGTAAATAGTGTGAATCTAATTAAAAGATAATGTCAGCTATTTTGTCTCAAATGTTTCTACTGCTGTGGGCCCTATCTTTTCCGCCCCAGGGTTCGCTATCTGTTGAGTGCTGTTGCTCTCTACATGCAGGCTGTATCTTTAGTTACACTCCTATCTCTTCTTCCTCACACTGGACTATATCTTACTGACTTGGTGGTATTTCTGCTGGCCGTCACACTTGATTGTGTACACCCTATTTCTCTCACTTGAAGATCAAATATCCTGTTTAGTTTCTCGCAGCCTATAGGCTTCTGAATATATATGAGAGCTGAGCTCAGAAAGCAGATATAGGATTGCACACTGTACATTTGATGAGCTTTGGTGTACTGCTTTCCCATGTGTCGACAAAATTGTGACATTTTGTGATTTCCTCTCCCCAGTAACAGAAATAGAATGGATTGAAATTCGGTGTACTAAAAAACAACCATGTGTTTTGCACCTCACTGAATGTGCCTTTCTTTCTTTTTGAGGATGGCTGGACACCAAGCAAACATGTCTAGCTGGAAGGATAATATTTCTGACAGGAGGATTGACCAACCCTATCTCCAGAGCAGCAACTGCACATTCAAAATGAACATTGCTCCACAAACTGGCCGCTGGAGGGGAACTTGAAAGAACAGGAGGGAGTGCACCTCTGATGATGGTTTAGCATCGACCACTGACAGCTGACTTCAAAGAGCCAGTTATGAACATGACAGGTAGCCGACGCAACAGCCTTTGAATCTAGTGCACATTTTATCAAGAATTTATGCTCTATTTTAGAGAGATTTCTCCTCTTTTCTCTCTGTTGCAGCACCAAAAATTTGATTTAACTGCATACTTCTTCACTGACGTGGTAACTCTCACAGGTTTCTTCTCTGTGTTGATGTTTATAGGACCTTGTATTTTATAAGCGCGTGATGTTATTCCGTATGGCAGCTGCTGATATTAGTGCCTTTGATTCTTGAGGAGTTCTGAAGAAATGCTGCTAAGAAAGCACCCTAAAGGCACAAGTTGTTTATTTGCCCAGATATGTATTAATCTAATCAATTTGCCTCAACTCACACCTTGCGGTGAATTGTAATGGAGCTGATGTAAGAGTAAACTAGTTGGGGTAAACTAATTCTTCGAGACAGAATTTTAGTGAGTGTAATAAGGGCATAATTTGCAATTTATGCATCCAGCAGCCTACCTGCAAATTTTTGATGGAATGCTTGTTTGCTTTTTAATGCTGCTGTCAAAGAAATTCAAAGAATGTGACTGTTGCATTAACTTTTGCTCTGCAGGTTTTCATAACACTAACTTTTTCCTATCAGGCTTAAATGTTTTTTGGAGGATTTTATGTGATTGATAGACCAACAAAAAGTGAAGCATATTATCGAGTGATAAGAAAAGGGTGCACAAAATATATATATATTTTTCAAGGCACATACTTAAAAAAGTTTAGCATGCATGGCAAAGCGTCAAGAAGGACATTCTGTTTGAAGTCTTTCTACTAGCCACAGCAAACATGGGAAAAAAAAGTGCTTAGACCAGGGGTCACCAACCTTTTTAAGACTAGGGGCAACTTTGCGTGGATAGAGCAACACAAAGGGCACCTTGGGGGGGGCATATTTTTAAAGACTTAGACTTAACTTTATTAATCCCTTCGGGAAATTGTATAGATGACTTAAATTAA
>JAUZNJ010033988.1:4980-37773 GCA_034780135.1 Jordanella pulchra | reverse complement strand
GTTGAGGGCTCCAGCCCAGGAGACCCACGGCGCACTCTGCTGGAGGAAAGATGGTAGACAGACTCCGGATCCCAACACACCCTAGAAAATGGGTTTTCTGCTCATTAATTGCAAAACTTCAAATACATATTTTTTTATTGAAATGTTTGCTTATAACTGTCAAAACAAACCCTCTGCTTTTTTACTGAAACAACTCTAGCATGGAGAGCCTGAATAAATTGTATTTGAATTATTATCCAAAAGGTTTTTGATCAGGACAGTTCTTTGCGAAACCTTTATTGTATACAATGCTATTGGCTTAGTTATATATTGTCAATAAATATTATGCATCCCCTTTTAAAAAGAACTCACAAAACAACAACTAAGCCTGCCTTGGACTAAAAACTGCTGGAACATCAGTGTCACTATTCGCAGTGAAAATTGTAAGGCAGTTTTATCTTAACATGGACTGATAGCATATCAACCTAGCAAAGACTATTTAAAAATAGACCTTTTCAAACTTCAGATTAAGATTAAGATTGAACACACTGTACCCTAACCTAAAGGACAGCTGAGGCAGCATTGCCCCACCCCCGCCTCAAAAGTAATGGCATTTCACTATGGAAATATGGGAAACAAAGGAGGCACTAAGGAGGAAAAATGAGGGGATAATCAGTTTGCACACTTATGTTAAAGACAAGGAAAATGTTTTGTTTGACAGACAGAGAGAGATAGATGCAAAGGGGCTTTAACTTATCTAAACCTTAATTTTACCAGGAACATCCCATTGGTTATAAAAACCTGTTTTTAAGGGAGCTAACCAAACACCATGTACAATGAAGTTGTTACAGACACCAATAAAGTAGTTACTGTGTTACACTAGTTACAGATAACAAATCTCCACAGTAATAATTAAAAAGCTCTGAAAGATATTAAGTCTGTTCATCACATAATGCTCTTTACCCAGCTGAGCCCGTGTCAGCTATTGATATTGGTATTAACTAAAAAAGAAATGGCAAAGTTTTGCATTTGGTTGCTAATGAAGTTATGACACAAATGCAATAAGAGCTAAGGTGAACTTAGAGTTTGCACCTTGAAGTTTCATGTTCTTATCTCTCCAGTTCCACTTCATTGGCTTTGTTTTCTCCATTAAAAAGAGAACAATTTTCATTTTCCCATCTGCTGATTAAGTGCTCTGAGAAAAACTGTTAAACTTATAAGCCCCTTTTCTGTTTTTGACTTTCAAGCAGCGGGTCATTCAGCTAATTTTGTGCTCGGGTAACTTTTAACACCTCAGTGCTTCCAAATGTCAGGAGAGCATTGTTCCAGCATTTGTCTTTGGAAAGTGAAAGCAACACGAAGAGGAGGATGTGAAGAGGTCAGTGCAGAGGTTTTAGTTGTCCGGGAACAAAAGCGTGAGGCTGGAATAAAGTGTATTTAATCAAACGAGTGTCACAGTCAAATTTCAAATAAGGTCAGAAGTAGATACTTTTAATGTAATTTGATATTTTTTAAATATTAAGATAATAAATACTTGTTCAAAAAATTATTTCAATGGTACCTATTGCAAATTATACATGAATTTGTTGATTTACACCCTGGACAGGTATCCAGTCTGTCGCAGGGCAACACAGAGATACACAAAGACAAAAAAATGTGCAAACACATACCCCACAAATAACCCCACAGTCACATCTTTGTACTGCGGAAGGAAGCCGGAGTACCAAGAGAGAGCCCAATTATCCAAGGAGTGAACATTTGAACACCCTACAGAAAGATCCTCGGCCAGGAATCAAACCCAGAACATTTTTTGCTGCAATTTCTGGAGGAATTTTAATTCTTGAAATGAATGTTTCAATCATCTTCCAGAATTCCGAGGATCAGTATTTTCTGAAACTTTATGCCAAACATCTGCTGGGTTTGGCATACAGCTTGCATAGTCACAGTTATTCCTCAGTCTCAGGCACCTCCTGAAATAAAAACAACAAAACAAAAATAATGATGTCTGAATGTTCCTCTCCAAACATGCAATGAGTTAAACAAACCCCACATTTTGAGGTAACTGGCTTTAATTCAAAGGTAGCGCAGGTTTTCTATTTATATAGTGATTTGTAACCCGCAACTAGCCACAGAACTTTTATTTTTGTGGGCCCACTTCCTATGTTGCCCTAAAGTCAGTTTATTTAAAGCCCCGCCTCCAGCGCGCGGTTTCAGAGACCCTCACCTGTTTCCGCTGTGATTGTGGCTGGCTGTTGGCGTCTTTGTCGGGAATTCCTCCAATATCCTTAAATCTATTGATTTAATTGTCAGGTGAGTTTGTTTTTTGATAATAATATTACTTTTACATTTGGAACTTCTGCTTGATTGCTCATTGGAGCGTTGTTTTATTAGAATCCATTAGCACTGTTTACCTGAACCGTCACCAGGAATCTGTCACGCCTGATTGGCCAAGTAAGCCCCACTGTCTTTTAAAAGGTCAACTTGTTGCTGAATTTTGTGCGTACAAAATTGCATTGATGCTGAGGCACTGAGGTTTAAAATAAAATTGATCAGAACATAATGTAGCTACAATTAAGTATGATATTGCTCATTTAATTGTTTTCTTTCTCTCGCTCTGGTTGAGTTTAACTTTAAATTGATTTGTTGGAAATATGATACTATTTTTTTTTTATTTTATTGACATTATGGTTAATTTAACCCGATTGAGATGTTTGTGTCTAATTATTAGAAATTTAATTATTGCATTTGTATTTAGATGCTTAAATTTAATAATTATTTCTTTTGTGTTATATTTGTACATAATTGTTGTTTTCTGATCAAACACTTAATGTTTTTTTTTTTTTACCTTTAAGGTCAGTTTTTATTTTTCCTGTTGGATCAGAGCCACCTCAGGATCGAAAGATGGCGAGCTAAGAATGGACTATGGACTTTGTGATCTGGAAATTAATCTCTTATGAGTCAATTATCATGTGTCTCATTGTGTTGCTTTAATTGTCTCTTGTTGTTCCTCCATATCACTTAATATATATATTCACCAAAACTAAAAGCACTGCCTCCTGTGTTTTTCACACCTCAGGCTCCTTAAAGGCAACTCTTCAGATGCTGCGTTTGTAGCTGCAGTTAGCTGCTTAGCCCATAACTGTTACTGATTACATACAATATCTCTGAATTTAACATCTAATGTTTGAACATTTATAGCGTCAAGTTGTAAAACAGGCAAGAACAGCTTTTTGTTCATTCTTATTAAATGTTTCACATTTTCCTCTTTTTCTAGCGAGTCCTGTGTCTGTATAACAGTATTTTCGACAAAAATATCTCTAAAATATTGTTGCTCTGTCTGTTCTGAAAATATTGATGTCAAAATGACATCAACTGACCAGAAACTGACAGGATTCAAGACAACAAACATTTATAGTTGTAATAAAATTTTCCGATGATTGATGTGGCCTAGTCAGAGTCCTGCCTTGAAATTATTTTGGACAACAAGTATGCTGTTCATGTCTGTAAAAAGTCAAAAATCAAAACCAGGAGTTGTTATTCGTATTTTAGAGACAAACTATGATGTAATGTTTGAAGACTTCTGCTTAAATCTCTTGCGTTTCTTATCAGGTGAGGCGACACCATGATCCTGCTCCAGCTTAAGACTGACCACAAAGCTGCTGTCACTATGGGGATGGCATCGAGCAAGCCATGCATGACAAACTGTCTGAGATCGTCGACATCCTCCGGCAGTCAGGTTACTGCTACAGCATGTCGGAGAGGGAGATCAAGCAAGTCCTGAAGACCAACAAACCCAGAAGAGTCTCCACAGCTCCCCCTTCTTAGAGCCATCATTAAGGTGGATAAAAAAAATAAGAGTGACTGATGTGTTAGGCCTGCTCTGTGTTTTTTAGTTTTAACTTGTTTTTGTTTAGTTGTTGGTGGCTGTGGGCTTCCTGCTGGTGGTGGTGCTGACTTTCACCTACCCACAGACTCTGGGCTGCTGCAACTGGTCGTCTCCTCTCAGCCACGTCCGCCTCCTCTCCCTTCCTATTGCCAAGAAGTTCAACCTGCAAGGTGAGAAGCTCTGCTGCTTCCCAGAGGGCTTGGAACGGTCAGATCTTCTTATTGCAAACAGCTTTTGCACAAAGTTTAACAGATCAACGGTGTCCAAGCTTTTCTGCTAACTTCCTTTTCTTGTTTGTGTAATTTATTTATAAAAGGCCATACTTGGTCTTCACTTTTAAGTTCTTTAAAACTGCAGAACCATTTTAGATTTCCCAAAAGTCATCTTTTATTAATGGAGAAAAAATATTTGGACAAGATTCAAGAACCAAATGTAGAGCAAAAAGCTTTAGTTTATTGAAAGGTGGACATCAGCCAGACCTCTGGAAGGTTTTTTTTATGCCTTGTTTCATTTCCTTGGTGTGTCTGTGGCAGGTTTCCATGAATGGTGGAGTGCTGGTTCTCTTAGGCAGAGTCTTGTTAAGTGCTCCGAATGCAGAGATCTCCTTTGTGCTGGAAGTCCCAGAGAGCCTCAGGGGGACTGTGACTCTGCGACGGGGACCACAGCTGGTCCTGCTGAAGGTCAGACCTCTGTTCGATTGAGAGCCACCATCTAAGCTGGGGCGTGTTGCTTTGGGATATTTTAAGCACTATTAGAGTCCAAATTTTAAAACAAGGCTGTGAAGAGAGGAAATTTATCAGGAAGGATATTTTCCCCAAAATGTTCTGAATAATCTCTATTTTATTTTTCTAGTAAAAGAATCAGAAAAGAAATGATAGTTAATCTGTTTGTCTTTTATTTTTTCAGGTGAGAATCTGACTCTGTTTACTCAAGTTTCCTTAATGAAATTCTTCAAAGATTTTAAAGCCCTGCTTTTTCATATTGCAGAGTAATTAAATAAAATAAAAAGGTAACACATGTTGACATGGTAGGAATCCAAGGCAATCTAACACACTGATATGCTTTAGCTTAAAACCCCTCCATCATAGGTCAGGATTCATTTTCAGCAGCACTGACCTTGATCCCAGTCTGAACGCTGCTGAACTATTTCAGACCAGAGAAGAAGAAAACCTGGTTTCACACTTAAAATCTTGACACATTATAGATGTCATCAGAACACAGTTGGTTAGCTTTTATTTTAAAAAATGCATTTAATCCATTAGCATTTTGGATCAAGTCTGATGTCTTTGTTCTAGAGTTGAAACTATCAGTCGGAATAATCGTAATTGATAATTACTAATTCATTAATTTATTAATCGTCGAATGGAGCATATAGACTCTAAATCATGTCATTAACTATAAGAGAAACCCACATAGAACAATAATTATACATAAATTGAAAAAACATTTCTAAACATTTTGCTTTCAAGTAATAAAACAAACCAATCTGTCAAAATACTCAAGTGGATCATTAGGTTTATCTTCCCCAGGTTTAAATTCTGTGTAAAATATACTTTGAAACCTTTTGCCATCTGATTATTAAAAAAAAATCAACAGATTAATGGATTGACAATATTATCATTAGTTGCTGCCCTACTTTGTTCCTACAGGAGATTCAGTTCTGGAACAAGAGAAAAGGTACCGAGATGGCCTTTACCAAAGGCTGAGCTCTGCCCCCTGCTGGACAGTGCTGGGACCATCCTGCAACAATGCCTGGTCACTCATAGCTCAAACTCTCAGAGCAAGGCAAGTGCAGCTGTATGGAGCTACAGTTTGTTTGGAAAAAAAAGTTTGTTTAAAAAGAAAATTTAAACCTGGAAGAGTTCAGTGCTATTAAAGGGACTGAGCTGGCAGACCGTACCCTTAATAACATAAAGCAATGGTCTAAAAGTTAAGATTAATTACAAGTTAAGCAGGATAACTAACCTACAAATGTAAAGCATATTTCTTGGTTGAAATTTTAGAATCTATGTTAAACATAATTTGCATCAGAATCATCTGTTTTGCTCACATAACTTCATAAGAGTATAGATGAGACATAATTACAGATATTTAAATGATTATTACCTAAATCCAGATCAGATTTGGGACTGTTTTGTCTAGCTTTTATGGAGGTTCTTGTTTGTTTTTTTTTTTTTTCTTTTTGTTTAGTTTGGAAGTAGTTAGATTAGGCCAAACTCCTGTAAACTGGGTCAATGGTAAAATGTTTTTTCTTTTATCTGCAGGTAATTTACCTCTTGCCATGAAAGATCAAACGAGTAACTATTCTGCTGTAACCCGACCTCGGATAGAAGGGGAGATCTCTCTTAATACTGAGTCACGTCTGACCTAAGAATCACAACACCTTATGGCACATTCTGCCGCAGTCCCTCAAAGCTAAACTCTGAACCCCTCCGCCTAATACCTGATGGGGGACTTTGCGGTTCTCCGGTGAAAAATCCTAATCGCCTTTTATGTCCAAGTCCCAGCAGAAAGCATTATCAGCTATTGATAACTTTAATTCAGATCCTTTTTTAGTCCCATCTTGGAAGGTTCAGTCTTCTAGAAGTTTCACCTTTCAACCAAGAGGCTTCATCAGTTCTGATGCAGGAGAAAACATGAATAAATATACTGAAGATGTGACCAAAAGTTATTTAAGAGGGAGAAAAGAAACAAAATGTGGCTCTGATGGGTCGTTAACTACATCAAAGTGGTTTTGGTCACATGCCTCTTTAAATGTTGAGTCAGGTGAAGGTAGGTGTAAAGGAAATGAAATCCAACAACAAACTGTGAAATGCATCTGCTGCCACCTAGAGGCACTAAGTTACCATTACAAAGAAACATACACCGTTTTAGAATATCTCCAGCACAATGGGTTTTTAATACAAACTAGAAATGTCAAACAGAGACACAAAACTCACATTAGTCCTACAGAAGAGATTATTGGTTGTAATTTACAGTCCAGTGAGAGGTTTTCTCTAAGTAGCTAATCAGCTTTACAGGAGGCAGCAGTCTTAACAGTGTAAACAACTACTGGAATGATACTGTAAAAAGGGGAAATAAAGTTGTAAAAGCAGAAATACATTACTTTGTGCAACAGCAAATACAGTTTAAGTATTTTATACAAGCATTTCTTTTTGTGAACATTCAACAGCAGGTTCAACTATTTTTACTTTTAGGATTCCTTTGTTTTTAAAGGGGAAACTTGGGATTTATGGAGGGTTTTTTTTTTTTTTTTTTTTAGCAGCCACACTTTTCATTAATACGTGCATTGCAACCAAATTCGTTCTTTGGAAAAAGAAAAAATGTTTTAGTGTTAAAATGTGTGTAATAAATAAAACATACCAGAGCCTGATAGAAAAAAAAAACAAAAGCACCAAAGATATTTCTTGCAGAACAGAAAACCATATCAGTTTTTCAGTTAGTGTCATTCGATTGAAATAATTTAAAATAAGGTTTTTCAGGATTACCTTTACTAAATTAGGAAAATCTGAATTATGTGCAACTTGCTGCTATACTTTGTAATTACAGTACGTCAAACTTACTCTATACAGTAATATAAACCCACTACTGTACAGGATTGAAAACTGACTACAGCAGAAATGTCACCATAACACAGAAAGGAACAAATCGTGCTTTCAAACTTGTACTGTAGTCAACTTCAGGTTTAACAATAAATATGAAAAGCACCACATGGTTGCTTTTAATTGCCACTAAAACGCTGTTTGACTTGGAACATGAGAAGGCAGCTCAGATCTCTGTTAACATATATTTCCTTCAATATTTAACAGTCTCCGAGCTGGTCTTCAAGCTGGAACTTATGCTAATCTGTGAAAACTAAGGCTTGGACTAAAAGTTTGCTGGTATTAAACTGCTTGTTTGAGAGGATGTGGGAGGAAAGTTGTTCATCTCTTCAGGATAAACTTAAGTGCCAGCCAATAGCAGATCTGGGGTAAGGCCCGTCTTTCCAAATTACTTTTTTTTTTTTTTAAATAGCTCCTCCCTCTTTGGGGATAGTAAAAATCTTCTTTATAAAAGAAACATACATTTGTACAGTTATTTACACAGCGGGGGGGGGAAGGCATTTTGCATCTTTTAGTCCCACATTCACAACAAATTTCGCTGATTTCTCAGTCAAAAAAAAAATAAAATAAAAGCTTCAGGGTAGATTGTTTCCTGGGCCAGCCAAGGTCCCTGAGTTATCAACCTTTATTTTGTTTTAGGCTTTTTTTTTTTTGTATGAACTCAAGTCGAGTCAGAATCACTTGTGTCTGATGAGGAGGAGGAGGAAGAAGAGGAGGAGGAGTCTGAGCTGGAGCTGCTGCCACTGAGGCGTGACGGCTGGGTGTGTGTCTCCACGGCATTGGGCTTTTCCACTAAGGGAAGAGTGAAATAAGTTTGAGTTAATTTGATGTGTTGTCATGCAACAATTAAAAAGGTCTTTGCACGTCTTAAACTTTATGCAGCCATGTTGATTACAGAAACTGTGTCTCTAAAGATGAACCAACGACTTTCAATATTGCTCCATCACATGGTTTGACACTTAAAAGACCTTTGTGATGAAATGCTTAAGTAATTTGCATATGTGGATGTGTAATGAACACATGCCATCTTTAAATAGGGTGTAGTTTTAAATGTTTTTCCCTTTAGCTAGCTAGCAAACAGCTCTAGATCCCATATCCATAAGCAGAAAGTTACTTCTTTAAGGTTATTTCTGATAGACTGACTTGGAAACTCAGTTTGTTATGCAGGTATTTACACTGTCAATAATGAATGAATATTTGTTACATTCATACTTGTACATTAAATTGCTATCATTTTAAAGCTTATTAATAAATTTGGGTATATTTCTAATATAAGTTTCTAAGCATACTCCACCATGTGGAGTATGCTTAGAAACTTTTTACAAAGTTTAAGAAAATATGATTTGCTATAAAATTTACATCTGTATTATCACTAACTACAATCATTTTTTGTCTGAGTGCTTTGTAGAGTATTGATGATTATCTGTAGAATAAAATAAAACAAACATCCTTTGCATTTGAATAGTAGTGTTAGCTTACCTTTAGGTTTGGTGGGTTTTTTGACCGAGTTGAGCTGTCCGCTGACATCCTGTAGCCTCCTCTCCAGCTCCCTCCGCTTCTCTAGAGTCAGCTCCTCTTTGGACATGCTGCCTTTATTCTTCACTTCTGCAGGAGAACAAAATGACGGCATCGATTTAAGATAGCATTAAGATCTTTATAATCTGTTGAGTTGTAATTTGTAAACCAAATTTCTGTTAACGATGTGGTCTTGTGAAAACCCTTTAAAGCCCAAACCATGAAATAATTGACAGAACATTCTGATTTTTTAATATGAGTTGATATTTAGTTCTATAAAAAATTATGCAAAAAAACCCCATAAATTTTGTACAAGTTAAATTTGATCATTATTTGTATAAATGTTGATACATTGAGAATTTCCATATAATCTTTTATACATTTTCTGTTCCCTACATATTTCTGATTTATTAAGTCGTGTTCTCAATAGAGAAAATATTCCACTGATGATGCCGAGGTCTCAAAAATTCATGTAGCAAAAATGACACACTTGGCTTTAAAGCGTTAACTGACTTTTTTTCTTAAGTGGTAGAGCAGGAGGTGGTGACGATAGAAAATTAAAAAGCTAAAACCACATGACATGCAGTTAACAAGGAAGTATCCATTTCTACCTTTACATTTTTTACAATTTTTAGTATTTTCTTTACCAAAAGAAATACCAGCTATATATCTTTTAACTAAAATCTCTCTCGCTATGCAAAAATTCTGTTTTTTTATATTAAATGTAATTTGGCTTACTGATGACTCAAATAACAGGTTACTGAAGATATGAGTCGACTCAGGTGGTTCCTTTGCAGTCTTGAGAGCTAAAAATTAGCTAATGAGCTAGTTTTTGATATCCAACGACTAGTAGGCGCAAGAAATTTGATTTGATTTATGACATTTAATGCATTTTAGTGGGGAATACTGATTAATTGATGTAAGGTTTGACTAATTTAAATCATAAAATCCTCAAATGAATCAAAGTTTTAAGTCAAGACATCATTATTACGCACAATCAATAAAAAAGGATTCTTAATTAAAATCCTAGTTGCTGATTGCATATGAACAGTACAGTATAAAATTCATCATCATCTCAAAGTTTTAGCTCTGACTGTGTCCTGTTAAACTTCCAACACCTGAATGTATTCATGCTACATTGAGATATAGTGACTTACAAGACAAAGAAAAGGATAAAAAAAAACACTCCCAAATGTGACCTGCAGGGATTGGTTATATGGAGGCTTTATCTACCTTGCTCACCGTAAGGCTTACGGGGCTTCTTCCTCAGACAGGTCATGACGTAGCGTTCCAGTTCTTTCAGTGTTGACGGCTTTAGGGTTTCAAAGTCGATCTCAATCTCCTCCGGGTTGGTGTCCCTCAGAGACGGCTCCCTGGACTGAATGATGTGCACCACACGGCCGAGCTTCTCACCCGGTAACTTGTTGATATCTAGGCTGAGCTGACGCTTCTCATCATACGTCATGGGAACAATCTCTTCTTCTTCCTCTGAGTCATAGTGGGGAAGCATGGAAGCACCCAGAGGAGGGTAGAAAGGTTTTTTTGTGTTTCTGGAGGAAGAAAGAACAACAGAATGTGTCAAGAGATTATGCCCCCCCCCCCCACAAACACGTTGTCTTTCACATAAAAAGGAGATGAGTTACATGAGTATTCGTATGGATTAGAATCATTTCACTGCTACTAACTTGTTGTTTTTATTGCTTTTCTTTGTCTGTCCTCTCTTCGCTTGTGAAACACCTGCTCTGGCAGATTTACTCTTTAGCATCTTCCCTGGCATCTTCCATTCCTCAGAGCCTGCTCGGCTTCTGCCGCCTCGGCTACGCTTTTCAATCTTCTTCTTTTTCTTCTTCTCTTTCTTCTCCTTTTTCTCCCTCTTTTTCTTGGGCTTGACGATGGGGCCTTGGGACAGAGCAGCCAGCTGCTCATGCACGGCTCTGAGCTGTGGAAAAAAATCAAATAATAATAATAATAATATGCCTCTTGCTATGATGTTTGGGTGTGAAATAAAAAAGGATGTGGATGAAACAAAGGGAGGTAGAACACTTACTTGTGTACACACCTGATCCTGTAACTCAGCCAAGCGATGTGCTCGCTCCTCCTCGCTATCTGAGCTTAGACTGCTCTCGCTTTCCTCACTCTCACTGCTGGGCTCACTTTCAGAGGTGGAGGATGAGGAGGACGAGGAGGATGAAGAAGATGACGAGGACGACGTTTGATGTCCAATTACAGACATGGCTGCGTGCTCCATTTGTGGTTCGTCCGGCATCTTCGCAAAACGGAACTCAAAAACATCCTTAGGAACAGAAAAACGGTCCATGATGTCTAAAACAAAGCAGTTGAGATAAAGTCGGATCAGTCAGAACCAGGAAGAGCTGCTCACCTGCAGCTTCCTTGCCATCGCCACGACATCATGATCCGGTGGATTGTACTTGTAGCAGTTGGAGAACATCAGTCTGATATCGCTGGCAAACTGTTGGGCATCCCTGTACTCGCGGCAGTCCATCTTCCTCTGATGCAGAGTTGAAAAGAAAACAATTTAATTTCAAACACTTGTGAGGAATCTCACAACCCTGAAGGCAATATGATTAAGCTTTTTTAAAAATTAAAATAGATTTCTGTAAAAAGGTGTTTTACTCATGCAGACAGTTGCACAGGTGAGCTTTTCTAAGACTATGAACAGTAAATACAGATCAGATTGATCTTATTGGAGACATTTTCTTCAAGGGAAAATCATTTTTCAATAATATGCAGCACAACAGAAACTTCAATGTCAAGACAACTGAAGTACAACCTACAGACACAGACATAGATGTAAATGTAGCTAAACATTGCGCCTTTAAAGAGCTGTCTAAGCCTTAGGAACTAAAAATTTTACTTCCACAAGATACGTGCTTAATAATAGAGGTTTAGACCTTACAAACCAAGAGAAGACCCAAAGTAAGACCCATGGCAAGCTGAGAGACTGCATGTCTTTCAGCTGGCCTGGGAAACCCTTAATGCTTCCATGTACTTGCAAAGACTGCGTAGATACAGGGAATCTGTGTGCACATCTCAGCCTTTATAGTCTAGCATATCTATTCCAATATTTCTCCAGAAAAATACCTTCACTTCCCCCATTGCCAGAGCATCATGACCCTGGCCTTCTATCGTTACAAAAACAAAAGAAATGAATTCTAGCTGGGCATCTAACTGTGTTTTTCCCCACTGTACAGCTGTTAGTGAGGATGGGAGAGTGGCTGAGATGCTGTGGGTCCTTGTGACTGTTTGCTCTAAACAGTCTGTCACTGCCAGCTGTTGCCTGGGAGTCTTGACAGCTTGGTGACACATTTAAAACATTTTTGGTGTAAAAATGCGTTACTGTTGAGAAGCACTTTGCGACCGTGCAATGTAGAAAGGCTGTATGCGATCGTAAAAGTTTTGCTTTGCTTCCATTCGTCTGTGTGGAGTCTTCAGTAAATGTGTTCCAGCTAAGCTGAAATTCATGGCACTACATTCAGCACAAGCACTAGATACGCTAAAAGTTCTCAAACTGCTATTGAGGAATAACGGATGCAGAAATTGTGTTTTTAAATACATTTTCCTCTTAATTTGCACAGATTCGTGGGAAAAGCTCTGTGAAAACGTGAACCCCACACCCCTCAGTCTGTCATCTACTCACCCCACAAACAGAGAGGCAGCTTTAAAGCTGGGGTGACCAAATGACCAGGTTTGGAAGGACAAACCCAAAGCCAAACCAACTGATGGTTGGAGTGTAATTTTAATCTACCCAATAAAACACAGCGTTGTTGTGGTGTGTAGCTGCCTTACAGCGGTTGCAGGTGGATCTTAATAAGCAAAAGGAAGGGAAGGAAGGAAAGAAGGAAGACAATAATACTGTAGCATGGAATAAACTAAAAAAATGTTTTGATATACATGACATGTTTTCATAGTTGCCCTTATTTTTTTCCAAACAGAAACAATAGCTTGTTGTACACAGACTTTTAAACTTTGTAATAACTGATTTATAGAGCAGCCTGCAGCAGCCAGATCTCTGCCACATGGCAGCTGGTCTGAGAGATTTAAGGAGGTCAAAACACACAGACAGAGTTGGGACCCAGACTAAAGAATAATGCAGTAACACTGGTACTTCGTTTTTAGGTAATCTGTTTGTTAAAATGACCACAAAGAAGCTGATGTTGAGTTTCAAAGTTACCTTGATGGTGCTGAGGTCCATAGGACACTTGATTATATCATGGTAGTCATGAAGTCCAAGCGCAGTGGCATCTACAGGGGTGTAAAAGGGCCATGCATAACCTGCATGTTTCTTAGACAGCATCTCTTTCAGCAGTCCACTGCAGTATCTCAGCTGTGGACTCAGTTTGCCTTTCTTGGAGAGCTGAGGTTGAACAGAATCAGGCAGGTCCTTCTTTGGAGGCTTGATAGGACGTCCGCTGCCCACCCTGCGCCCGGTCGCCATCATTGGCTGCAGGAGCACAGGACCACCGGAGCTTCTAACCAGGCCCATTCCAGGTGGGGTTTCAAGGTTCATACCTCCCATTGAGGAGACGCTGTGCATGGAGGTGTCATGAACTTGCCCCCCGTGTCCTCCTTTCCCCAAGCCCACCATGTGCGTTGATCCCGACATGCCAACAGTAAAACCCAACATAGAGGGGGTGGTGGTATCTGCTTTACGTTTGACACCTTTTTTCTAAACAAGAAAGAGAAACACATTTTGGTTTATTAAATTCATAAGTTTATAATTTTTTATGTATTATTGTTTAAAAGGATTTTAAAGGTTGTCATTTCCCATACCTTAGTTGTAGGCTGTGTAGGAGGCAGACCCATGATGTTAGCTGGAGGCAGACTTTTGGTTAGAACAGTCTGCGGAGAGTTGGCCAACATGGAATCTCCAGTATCAGAGGAGGAAGGTGAGTAGGCGGACTGGGACACCGCTGGCACCTGCTGGGCCCGTGATGCTGCACACAAAGCAGAGTCATAGAGAACATGATGGGAAAACTAGAACTAATTCTGTCCAACGGTAAAAAATACTCCATAATTATTCAGATTTAACCAATATAAGCAGGAGACGTAACAGAAATTGAAACTGAAAATAAAAGAAGAATTTCATGCAGGGGCTTTATTGAATGTCATGTAATGTAAGCTGTTAAACTCTCAATTTTAATTAGACTTTATCTAACTCACTGTTAGATTTTCGACCTCTTCCTCTGCTGTTCTTGTTCCGAGGAGCTGGAGGGGGGAGCTCAACTTCCTCTTGGGGCATGTGAGCCACTTTCTGGAGGAAGATCTTCTCCAAGGACTGTGCCATCAGCACAATGTCATCTGTGGGCTAAACAGGAAAAACATCACAAACTTTAGAAAACACACCTGATTACTAATCAGCATTTCATAATACTCAATATAGGAGCAGATAATAAAAAGCAGAAGTTCATGGACTACAAAGATTATTATCCTTTTTTATCCAAGAAAAGAGTTTTTAATGTACATATTGATACAGTCAATCAATTTTGGGTACAATTCTTGAGATTTATATCTCCTCCTTGCTTTTAGTAACATGTCAGCCCTTATCATATACATTATAAACATTAACTTGTGTCTTTGGTTATCCCTGCACATCTCTTTGTTTTTGCCTTTGGTTTTCCATAAATGTGTGCCGTCTCTAAATAGGTTCATCCATCACCACCTACCTTGTTGTAGATGTAGCAGTTAGTGAACATTGTGTTGAAGTCCTGTATGCACTCTCCAGCATTTTGGTAAAAGTTATTTTCCAAACGCTTCTTTATTGTCCCCATGTCCATGGGCTGTTTAATGATTTTATAATAATCCTGAAAAAAGTGAAACAATATAGTACGGTTTTTAAAATGTTTAAGAACACCAACAGCATTGTTAGGGTATTAACTAACTTTCAGAAGTAAAAAAGTCAGAGTTTAAAATAAAAAAAAACAAAACAAAAGGATTTGCTATTTGAATAATAATGTCCTAGGGCAGAGAATAAAAAATATCAGCTCAAAGGCGTGACCTACTGGCAGGTTTAGCCTGTAGGCGTCCACAGGCTCGTGGAACGGCCAAGCAAAGTGGTGCCTCCACAAACACTTAATCAGGGTTTTCTGAAGGTACTGCAGCTGGTTCGTCATGCGGCCTGGTCGGCTGGGATCCTTCACCGGGGGCTGTGGAGGGGCAGGGGTGGCCTGGGTCATTGTATGTGGCAAGGAGGGACTCTCGAAGTCCTCATACAGAAGGGAGGGCTTGCGAATACGTTTTCCTGAACTGCAGTGCTGGTCCAACATGCCACTCGACAACCCAATCAGAGAGCTGAAATCCGAGACAGAAAGGACAGAGGAGAAAAAGGCTGAATGTTCTGTAGGAACCCAAGATACTCTGGATCAGTTTTTCTACACTTGGCCCATTCATTCACATCGGCCACAGGAAAAGGAAAAAAAATGTCTCTCCCAGTCAAATAACCCATCTTAGAAACTGGAATGCTATCGACAGAATACTACTTTTAGCACTTTCATGGGAAACATCACTGCATGGCACCTCACCGACAAACACACACTCATGTATCATGGGATGAGGCTGGCAGACAGGGCTCCAAATCTTTTCTTCAGATAAAACAAAAAGAAAAACAAACAAAAAAAAATGAAAAACAAAACTATTTTAACAGAGAGCAGACCTAATTATTGAACACACTGATTTGTAGTTTCAGATGAGCTAGATAATCAAAGTGCAACTCGCCCCAAAATGAACTTTTTTTTTACATTTAAACTACGTTTAATGGTTGTGCTGTCATATTATGATAGGTATATTATGTTCAAAAAAAAAACAAAACGTGTCTAATAAGAACCAATGTTGCACACTTACTTCAGTGCATACGTCTAAAAACACCTAGTTTCTGTATACAAGTGTTGCCATGACTACGCACTAGGTTTAGAGCGTTTTTCCCCTAAAGGCTTAAAAAATAAGGCATTTCAGTGTCCTTGAGAAGCCACGAGATCTTCATATTTTCTGTGATTTATCATTTACAAATACAGCTTCAAAGATACCAGACGTAAAGGTCGGCCAATCAACATGGTTAGGAAAATGTCAGGTCAATTTTAATCCTATCAGGTAAAAGCATAAAAGTGTACCATAAATCTAAAGGAATCTAAAGGATAACAAATAAGGCAATCTTCTCTCAGTCTGATGTAAATGCGAACAAACATTTCTAAAAGTTCATTTTAAGGGAATGGTTGGTTTCTGGTAAAACAATAAACTAAGGTAAAAATAAATAATAATTTTACAAAATGCAAAGATACCAAACTACAAGCTGCATGTCTTTCTACGGTTTGTTTCTTTAGCAATAACACTCCAGGATAGGGCTGAATCAATTAAGCAGATAATCGTGATTTATTGATTATTGAAATAATCGTCAACTTATTTACCAATTAATTAATCATTAACTGGAGTAAAGAGACTCTAAAATATACCTTTTAACTGACAGATCACCCCACTTACAGCCCAATTTATGCTAAAATTGTAAAAAAAAAAATATAAAAATACTTTGCATCTGTCAATATGCTCTATCCAGAACTCCTCAGATGGAAAAGTTTTACTTTCACCTAGTTTAATTCTGTAAAAAACAAAATCTTCTTTCAGGAATGTTTTACCATCTGATATTAATAAAAAAAAAATCATCAACATATGACTTGATTAGCAAAATATCATTAGCTGCAGCCCTACTTCAGGACGTACGAAAGCGGATATCTTCAGTAATTTATCATCAACAGTCTGATAGTAATACCTCCAAGAGTTCCAACATAAAAAATATGAATCAACAAATCAGATATTCCAACTTAAAAATTTAGACTAAATTGAGTTTTTGACCTAAATTGTTAGATTGACACGTCCATGTTTAGAAAACAAAAATAATAATAATTATATGTAAACAATGTTATTACTGATTTTAATACTTGTTGAAGTAATAATCTTAATGTTAAACTTATGACCTTAAAAGGCTTTGCAGACCCTGCAGTTGTTTTTTTTTGTAATATGCTGCTGTACAAGAATTAGTAAAGTCCAGAGTCGCCATATTTCCACCTTCTAAACAAGCCCGTTGCATCTGCAACATAATGCAGTAATGACAGCACACTGCTTCTTTTTTTTTCTTTTGGGGGGGTGCAATCTTTTATTTTAATACATGAGATTGTAAATGCTTACAGGTTTAACAGTGTGCTTTTTAATCTATGTCATTTAAACTAAATGTCAACAACTCATCATGGGATATATTGACTGAGGTACACAAATAAATTTACACCACTTATCAATTAAAACAATTACAATATAACATAGGATTTAAAGGCTTGAGCAATTCTGGCATTTTTCTTCTTTTATATTATTAGTTTGAAAACTTAATGAACAAGAAGAAGAATCAGAAATACTTTAATAATTTCCCTCAGGGATTATTAAAGTATTTCTGATTCTGAAGTCTGGATCCCCCGCTGCCTTTAAACCCACATTTGTTATTGACTCTACTTGATTGTTGTTTATCTAATTTAGCATTTCAAGAATATATTTATTATACCTTCGTTTTATATGTAAATATTTACAAAAAAAACTATCAATAATACAGTAAAAACAAACATACAAAAAAGCAAAATACATTTATAAAAATCATATTGATGCTTAAACTCAAGGTGCGCCAATTCTATAACTCTAGTTACAAAAGCGCATTGAAATATAACCAGTAGTACATTACTTTTAACAAGTTATGGCTGCTGTTTGGGCTCCAATCACTTGACAGCTGATTATCCTTCTGGCAGCAAGAGACGTTTGTAATAAACTCCAAAATCAGCAAATGTACAACAGGTTACAAACTTAAACTAAATGACTGATTTGATGCGCAAGAAAATGTATAAAAACACAGCACTAATAAAAAAATATATATTTAATCATAAGACATTGGTGCTTAGTTCTGCGTTGAAACCAATTCGATCTTTATTAGGAATCGTCCTGCAGGATTTGCAACGTACCAGCTGATGATGGCGTGGTTTGAAGGCCCCGCCCTCAATGTTTGTAAACACACACCTTCAACAATGACAGAAACGTACAAGTGACCACTATATTACCGATTCTTGTCATCACCAGAGCTCTAACATCAACCCAGTAGATTGTTCTTCCTATTTTGTCGCAGCACTGAGGATCTTTATCCTTCAGATCTAGATAGTCTAGACATCCATCAGTTTCGTGACAAATCAAACGATTCATTTAGGAGCCGTCAGCTTATTCGAAGACTAATAGTGTATGCAAACGTATGGTGGACCAGATAATTCTGAAAAGTCATCTTTACGACACTCGCATGCAGATGGAGGTTAGCATTCCCTGGCTGACTGAGCAATGAATGACCCGCCTGACTGAAAGCCGGCGGGGAGCATCCTGCTGAGAAAGCCGATGAGGCTGCAGCTGTCAGCTACCTCCACTCCGACTGTGGGCAGATAAGTTTATATAGACAACGCATGACTAACTCCAGATATACACTAATGAGTATTAGCTAATTCCTGCAGGGATAATAGCAAGCTTTGATAGCTAGCTAACTCCGTTTGTAACCGCTGGCTTAGAAAGCTAACGGTTACACCGATCATAGGAAAATAGTCCGTTATAAAATGGTAACTAAGGCCTGTCAAATACCACACATTAGCTTAAAGGAATGTGTGAAAGTACCTGTCTTGAGGTGGGTTGATGGCCGCTTCCATTACGCTAAGGGCAAGGTATTATTAGCATCAATATATCTCTCTCTTTTTATATACCCTGTAGATGCTGCCGTTCAACCTGTCAACCGCTACGCAGCTGCGAAATGAAATGGCGACTGGTTGTTTCCGCTCGAATTTAATAAATACCCGTCACGTGGCAGCGTTACGTTTGTCCGGTGACGTTGCCGCGATCCTGTGTTCACATTGGCTGTTAGCTGATGTCTGTCAAACACACCCAGTAGTTTACGGAATAACGGCTGTCATGCTGCTGCTCTGGTTGCTTTGTTGTGCAGGATTCACACACAGCAGGCTTGTTTCAGATAAAACCGCCTTTTAGATGTAATATATATTTCCAGGATCTAGGATGTACAAGGTTATAATCAATACAGCCTAAACATACATAGTTCAGCGTTGTCTCACATTTTACACGCTAAAACCATAATTTTCCATCAGTCTTGGCTTATTCTAACAATTAAAACTGATTTTTTTTACTGTAGTAAATATTACTGTGTATTTTACAAAAGTCAGGTTTAAAATCTCCATAAAATTTCTCATACAGGTAGAGAGCTTAATCCAACTTCTACCTATGCTTCCATTAATAGAGATTGTATGAGGATAAGAATGTGTGGGATTTTGAATAAAGCCAATGGAGTCTAAGATAGCATTAGGCTGCATTTAAGCTATCACCTTCAATGTCAACACGGTTGTTAAAATTCCTCACTATAATGACCTTGCCACTGTTTAACACTAAATCAGATAGGGACTCTGAAAACTGATCAAAGAATTCAGAGTAAGGACCTGGTGGACGATACAAAGTTAAAAAACAGGAGAGGTTTGGCTGCTTTACAATTTCAATGAAGGGAAACTAAGGATTAAATGTTCACAATAATAGTAACTATTAACGGGCTTTGGACTAATCAGTAAGTCAGACTAAAAGATTGTTGCTACTCCTCCTCACCCAGAATTTCTGGGTATCTGACAATTTAAATAACTAGAGGGAGTTGCCTCATTTATGCTCACATAATCCTCTTGCTGCAGCCAAGTTTATGCAAGACAAGATCTATCAATTTGATTATCAGAAATCAAGTCACTAATTCTTTTTTGAAGAAAGAGAACTTATGTGAAATAAACCATATGTGATATTTTAAAATTTTCCCTGACTGGAGTTCTTTCAATTAATTTATCATGGGTTTACTCTTTGAGGATTTTTTTTTCCCTTATTTATTTGATTTTGGTCATGGATAAGACACTGTCTGGATACAGTAAAGAGTGGGTAACAGTAGAGAAGCTGCAGAGAGGTGTGTTAAACTGTAACTCTGGTTGCTGGTCTGCACCATGGCAACCCAAACATTTGAAATAACAGCAGAAAAAGAATGTAATATCACAAACACACATGAAAAGAACAGTAGAAAAACAAATTTATTAACAAAAAAAAAACACACAAAAAAACAAGCAAATTAAGCTTTCATCTCTTTCACCAGCTGGAGAACATTTTCTTAAAACAAAGTATTTATCTTTACATGTAGTAAGTTCTTACAGATCCCTTTCATTACCCCTTAATCACAAATCAGGAGGTTTGTGTATTTGTTATTGTCTTGATTAAATAAAAATGTAAATAAAAGCCTCTTCAGACTCATCAACACAAAGCTATTGTGGAGAAGAGGGTTTTAGAAAAGCAACCAGAAAAAAAACAAAACAAAAACAAAACAAAACTAAAAAACAAACCAACATATTTTAAAGAAAAATATACCCCAGAGCTTCAACTAGATCTTTGACTTGAACATGTGATAATTAAGATTATCCAGATTTTCCTGATAAGTAACATTTAAAAACTGCAGGTAAGCTTAAGGGACCTATGAACATTGTGATGATTAAAGCCAACTAACTAATGAATGGTATTTTATTATTTTATGCTATGTCCTTGTAAAACAGTTTTTATCCGCTACAAGGTGTTTTACCTGTTAAAAAAAATTAGATCTAATTATATTTGCAATGGTGATATTGTGGTTTTAAAAAAAGATATTGCAAAACAAAAAAGCAAAAAAAAAATTTAAAAAAATTGCCAAAAGAAATATTTTATACTGATGTTCATTAAATCTCTGAAGTTGATTCACTTAAAGAATTGCTGACCAGATGCTACTGGTTTGGGTTAGAATGTAATATTAGGGACAGATTTATATTCCCTTATCTAATACAAAAAGGTTCAGGCTGCAGTATGTATTGCTTACATTTTTTTCTTTAAAATTTTATCACCACAATGGATACATTTCTTTCTTTGAGACAAAAAATTTTTGAGCTTTTGGAATGGAAAGAGTAAAAGGTGTGAGATGTCATTTCTCAGGCTTGGTGTGACGCAGAGCAGTGTCAGACTAAGGAGGGAGTAGAGGATCAAAAAAGTCATAGACCCACACTCTTATTTTGTGCCATTTATAAAGAACAATATAGTTTTTACCAAATACATTAACAGGCCATTTGTTGTCATTCAAGTCTTTATGTTCTGTACAAAATAAATAAATTCCACATGTTTTAATAAAACGGTATGCGTTTGTTTTTTTCTGGTATACGAAAGCTGTGAAGCATGGATCTAGAATTAGGCATTGTGATAACACACTGATTTAAATGTTTTTTTAATCTTTTGTTGCTTTTGAGTTTGTATTTCAACCAGGAATACTATTTGATAATAGAATGTTCAAACAGAGGTTTTAACATGTAGGCAATCCAAATTCTTTAATTTAAGGAGTGGTTTTCCCAATCTTTAAGGTGCAATTGTCTTACTGGAGCAAACTTCAGCAAACCTTTATAGTAAATGTTCCCTATTAAGAGTATCCCCAACAATAAATGTTAGGCTGAATTTTCACTCCAAATAACCATCCAACTTTGGGTCACTGTTCATCATTATTCTCTTCTTTTGGACGTTTGAAGCCCTCTTCCTGTTTTTTTACCATTTCGGCATAGAGGCCGCCTTTCTCCATTAGAAAATCATGACTGCCCTCCTCCTCCACTTCCCCATTGTTGAGGACAATAATTTGACTGGCTGTCTTTGCGACACTCATCTTGTTGGAAATCATCAGCACAGAACAGTCCTCTGCCAGCTTTGCCAATGCCTCACGGACCTGAGAGGTGCGATAAAGATTTCTCTTCAAGTTAAGGAATATATTAATCAAAGTGCGACAATTTAGGTCACAGCAGCAAATTCTACCTGGTATTCATTTTCGGTGTCCAAATCGCTGGTGGCATTGTCCAGGATCAAGATTTTTGGTTTTCTGATTAAAGCCCTGGCAATGGCAATGCGTTGCTTTTGACCACCAGACACTTGACCCCCCTTCTCTCCAGCATCTACGTAAAAAAGGAGCACATTAAGTTGAAATCATAATGTATACATTTTAATAGCTCTAATAATCTATAACAGGCTTTTGGTTTTTCTGGGGAGCAGAAAAGTAATCTTAGAACTCAGTTCCCTGATGTAAAGAGAGCTTCTAACAAGTAATGAAACACTTAACTGAAGTAGTAAGAATAATGAGCGATTATGGCTTTAGATCATAAAAAAAAACAAATCTCTGACTGGAACATTTCAAAATATGTATACACTTATTGCAGCGACAAAGCTCATTGCATACTTCCACTTTTCACAAAGATTTTATATCTGAAAAAGGTGGGGAGATATGTAAGAGCAAACGTTCTTTACACAAACTGTAACATATTTTTGCCACATAAACAGGTAACATGAGGAATTAAGGGAAGTAACACCGCATGGAGTTTAATCCATGGCAGGTAAGAAGTTCTCTTATGCTTTTTTTATCTCTTTTGAAGTCTCTGTTATTACAAAACCACCGTCGTCTTTTGAGGATCTCTTCATTAACTGTTCTCTCCAAAACCTTTCTGCAAGGCTTTACACATAATAATTATCGCCATACAAATTACTTCATAATGACTGAGTATCTGCCTGCAACTCTACTTCGTACTTGAGAATCTGAAATTAACTCACCCATAAATGTGTCATTAACATGAAGTCAACAAACATGTAAGAAAACCTATGTCAGGCAGACTTGAAAAGTCTTCCTTATAATATATAAACTACATTAAGATCCTGCGTTTAACAAAAAAAAATGTCTTCCTCGTACCTGTGTCGTATCCTTTTGAAAGTTCAGTGATGAACTTGTGAGCGCTAGCCTGCTCGGCAGCTCTGAACATGTCCTCCTCTGAGGCGCCGTCGCAACCATACTTGATGTTCTCCCGGACGGAGCGAGCAAACAACACGCAGTCCTGGCTCACTACAGCAATCTATAAAATACATATAAAATGAGACTGTGGTGGGTGCATCAGTTAATTCTGAACACCATGAGGGAAACGTGGATAAAAGGTTGCTTCATAACCTGGAAGAATTGAGGAGTTTGGTTTGAAGATAACTTCTTACAGTTTAAAAAGAATTTTAATCCTTTTTAAATTGACACTTTTTTTTTAAATAAACTTTTATCACAAGTTAGTAACACCTTTACAATTTAGTTTATTTAATCAGTTTTAATCAGTAGTCAATTGAGTTCAATATTTAAAAATACTTTATTAATCCCAAAGGGAAATTAAATGTTGTAGTGACTCATCTGCCTTTTTTTAAAAAAAGTTGGATTTATAAAAGCTGTAGGCAGGAAGAATCTTCTTTAGTGGTCTGTCTTGCACCAGATCTGGAGAAGCCCTGGAATGAAGACATGCTGTTGTTGTTTAACGGCTTTCTGAAGAGGATGCTAACTGTTTTCCATAATGTTACTAATTTAATGAAACATTTCTTTTTGTGAAATCCTCTCCAGATGTTACAGAGGAGTTCCTCTCCCGAGTTTGTCAGCCTTCTTTAGATCTCTGCTCATATGGTCAGAAAGCCTGGCAGAGAAGTGGAATATAGTCCTGGAGCCATTTTTAAGTAAAACACAACAGTGTATTGCTTATATTAGGGAAGGGCCCTTGCTACGGCTTGTGGTTCTTCTAACTTGTTACCTAAAGATCTAACATTGCCTATAATGATTAGTGGAGGAGGTGGCTTAAATTTCCAGCTCCTCTTTTTCTCCTTGCTCCTGCTCTTTATCCTTGGCACCTCCTTTTCAGCTCAACTGGTACTTGTAGAAGTAGTTGAAGTATTGTTTCAGATTTTGAAATTTTGATGAGCTGCTCCCATACATAAAAAAAAGCTACCGTCGCTATGGTTACGCATCATAACCATCATGTCCAAAAAGGAGCACAGACAACATGCATAAATCATATCCCTTAAATAACCACCTCAATGTGACGCAGATGAGTTCAAAAACACTTCTACTTCACTTTCAAAATGTTAGAAAAAGTCCAAAAAGTGCTAATGACAGCTTTTTTTAAGTAAGCTCTACACAGAAACATTGCACTTTTCCAACCATTGCACACAATGTCTAACGTCCCAGAAACAAAGAATCTCTACTGTCAGGTAAAAGTGAACTTGAAAAAACAACACAGGAGGAACATGCAAATACAGTGCTAACACATCAATTCTAATCTGTGCAAAACAACGAATACATGCAAGAGGCTCGTACTGAGCATGCATGTGGATTGCACCTGCTGTAGGGTAAAAATCATGCTTAAGGAGTTATTAATTAACACATATAAGAACAATTAAAAGTTGTACTATACTTGCATTAACATAACATTACAATCAATGATATTAATCAAAAACTAACCTTATCTCTTCCTTTTATAATTTCTTTTGTCAAAATTTACTTGCTATTTTGTTGCTGAAATAATTTTGTCCAAAAAAGTTTTTTTTTTAAAGCGGGAACAAACAACTAGAAGAAATGTTGAAATTTAAGGCTGGTTCACACAGTAGGATTTTAAAAAATGTCAGGTAATTTTCAAAACTTAAGAGACCCCACACAGGATGACAAAAATCAGGGTTAGCACAGTTTTGGTCGTACAGTGTGTCCTCTACAGCCTCACTAAAAGCACAGCACACACATCACACGAGCCGATTTTCTCTGCTTGGATGGAAATTTGCACAATTATCTTGCTGTGTGAACCAGCCTTTACAGTAGGTGTTATTTAATTTCCCTTTAGGGTCAATTCAGAGCTTTTTAGGTTGGACTGAATGAATTGTATTTCACATTATTTGTTTTTTTTTTGCACTTTTAGTTTATATTTATTTAATATAAAGAATCAGTATAATCATTTTTTGTGAGTTTTTTATGATTATAACCAACCTTAAAAATGATCTGAGTACATGTATTGTTGATGACTTCATTTCTGAGAGCTCGTGTTAAAAAGTGATCATGTAGCTACCTATGACAGCCAACTAAATATTTTACCTGACTGAACTAAAACTGAATTTTTGATTGCCACCTACCTTTTCATGAAGATACTGGTCTTTGTAATCTTTC
Organism: Jordanella pulchra; assembly: GCA_034780135.1. Lineage (NCBI taxonomy): Eukaryota > Metazoa > Chordata > Actinopteri > Cyprinodontiformes > Cyprinodontidae > Jordanella > Jordanella pulchra. The sequence goes on along the minus strand of JAUZNJ010033988.1, from coordinate 12,683 downwards.
AGTGGTTTTCCATCCAGCAGAATTTCTCCAGACTGGGGCTGGTAAAACCTCTCAAGCAGCTTTACACAGGTTGTCTTCCCTGATCTATTAAGCCCCACAAGTGCAGTGATTTTCCCCGGCGTTACCTCCAGAGACACATCCTTTCATAAAAAGAGGTTTTAGTTAAAACAAGCTGTTTAGAGGAAGGCAAGCTAAAGCAGCAATGGGTGCATACCTTAAGCACAAGACTGTTTTCATCTGTCTTTCCAGAATAGGAAAACCTGACATTTTTAAACTGAACATGTCCTTTAAAATCCTCAGGAGCCAAACTGCCAGGAGGAGGTATTTGAGGTTTCCTATCAAGGTATTCAAAAATCTTCTCAGATGCACCGATTGCTTTTTTAACCTCTGGGTAGTAGCGCATGACAGCCTGGAAGAAAACAGTGGTAAATAATAATAAGAAACAATATTTATAAAAATAAATAGTTATCTGTCCAGAGTTTTTGGACTTACCTCAACAGCTGAAGCAAACTGCAGCTCGTAGAGAACAAATGAGACCAGGTCTCCACTGCTAACAACCCCACGGGTCACAAGGGTCCCCCCATAGTACAAGATACACACCTTCAAGGCCAGAGTGGTCATCTGCAAGGGCAAAAACACAGATTTAAAAAGAACTGCCACCTTCTTTAACCTTTTCACTGTGATATTTAATCTGTTTACATTAATTAAAAAGCCTCATGACCACAGAAATTAAGACAGCAGGTAAGACTTCTTCTGAGTTGGTTATAAAATCTTCTTTAAAATCCCTTTGGATCAAGTTAACATCTGAGCACTGCTGCTTACCCTCCCATTTTTACCACAGTGCCATCCTCAAAACACAATTTCCTTAAAATCTACACGTTTCCCTGCAAGTGCTTCTGGCTTCTACCAGCAGGGGTCGCCACAACAAGCAGAGTTTCCAACCAGGAAAAAAAATGTGATAAAAGAAACTCTTGAATATATATGTATTTTTTCACTTATGGGAAGGGAATCACAACAACAGTTAAAAAACAGGAAGTGGTTGTTATATGAAACAATTAAAAAAAACATTGACTTATATGTAGTTGAATAAAACTCACACTGTTGGCCCAGGTAGAAGCAGCATAAGCAACCGCCTCCTGCTTATTGAGAGAGTACGTCTTGTCAAGCCGCTGCCTGTATTTCTCTGTCTCGCCATCCTCGTTGGCAAAACTCCTCACTGTCTTCATGTTGGAGAAGGTCTCTGTGGCCACCTGGTTGGCTTTGGCCAAAGAGTCCTGTACTTTTGCAGCAATAGTCTGATGCACAACACATACAAACACAAATCATGTACTGGACAGATTTAAGCATTTACATTTGCAGGAGTTTATCAGATAAAAAAAGGGATTCTATTATTTTACTGTGATAAGAAAGAAACAAAACAAGTGATTGAAGAAATGCAATGGGAAAACCTAATAAAATTATAAGCAAATATGTAATAAAATGATATTTGAATAGTTTATTATGGCAAATCTATAATAATGCATATAGTAAATCAAAAAAAAATGGTTTTATTTAGAGTTGTTTTCTTGTGTGACGTCACCTGGTGGAAATGTCCAGTGAGTTCAGGGATGACCCAGATGATGGGAAGTCCCATACAGGTCAGCAGGGTCATTTTCCATGACTGGCTCACCATGAAGTACAGCAAGAAGCCGAAACGAGCCGTGTACCACATCAGGAGACTCAGTTTCTCGCTCAGAGCCTCGCTCATGTCATTGGTGTCCGTGGTAATACGGGAAACAAGCTCACCTGAGATGAATCAGAGGTTAAAGGTTAACATGAACACAAGTTTTTAACCCTTTAGCATCTGTAAAGTTGTGTTCACAACGAATGCAGCATGAGCAGCTAAAACGCATCTGCTGCTGTGTTTTTCATGTAGGACTACGTAATCCAAACTGCAGGCACCAGGATAATAAAAGTGAACATGTTTGTCGCACGCATCAGAAGCTCAAACGCTCCCAACGCGCTGCGCCTGCTGCTCAAAACGTGCTGCGGGACATTTTGCTGCGCCTTGTCGCGCGTCAACCATTGTGCTGCTCCTGCTGCGTTCGGTGTGAACGCAGCTTAATAGTAACAGTCCGCCTGGTACTTTTTCTCTTTATTTATCCAGAAATCTGTCAAAAAATAGTTATGTATGAAATATTTGACCGCTTTTCTTTAAGACAAATATAAATTTTAACATCCCCAAAGAAAATGAGATTTTTATATGATATAGATACTTAAAATTGTGTGAAATGACATAATAATAAAAAAACTGATTTGAATCTTCAGCAAGATTTTCCTTTTGAAGCACCAAATATAAACGTTTTGTGATGACATAAAATGTATTTATCCTATAACCCATATTTACAAGCAGTTTTGTTTGCCTGGATCATTTCATTTAATTACTACTGCTTGATAAAGTCTAGTAATAACGACGATTTTATACAATATGGTGTTTGAAGGAGCTTCTATTCGATTTAAAGCAGAGTCCAACTACACACTCCTCACACATCTAATGGATGTAGGAGCAGCACTGCCTCATTTCCTGGCTGCTCTCTGCCTTTTTTCACTATTTTTCTCTCCAAATCTGACACTAACTGTACAATACACTGACAAATTACTGCTGAATCATCCGCTGGCTCACTCCCAATCCGCTCTTTTTCCCCGCTACAAAAACTCTGCACAGCACCATAACCGTTGGCACCGTAATGTGCCGTATTTCAACGCAAAGCTGCGGTCGAAAGCTTTCAGAATCCATTGGAAAATACGTCGATAGCACAAACGGTCAGAGATACGGTGAGTCAAAGAACATGCGTCATTTTCTGTCGCCGGCTACAGCTCCGGTTTTAAAGGGTTAACTCCTATAATAATGTGCTATTACTTTATACTCATCTCAAATTTAACTCAAATTCATTTTTCTATTGATAATTCAAGATTAATAATACATTTGAAATGGATATTTCTGGCCTTGAAAGCAATTGCGTTCACAACATACAAAGAAAAAAGGGAATCATTTACACATTCGTAAAACTTACCTGTAGAAGTAGCATCAAAGAAAGCAATCTCCTGTTTGAGCACAGCCTGGAAAACGGCTCCCTGCACCGAGGTGTGAATGAGGCTCATGGTGACGTTGTAGGTCAGGTCGCACATGAACTCAAACACCGCACTGAAGTCAACACAAAGCTAGTTTAAGGCACACAAGCATCATCTGGGCAATTTAGGTTTGGAGCTACAGTGTAACATTAAGCCACAATGAACAAGATACTTTTTTTATCTTACAGATAGAATTTTATGAATACGTCATGAGAAGATGGTCATCATCAACATAATGAATACTCTGACAATCAATAAAGTTAAGGAAACTTAACTTGAAAACTTTTCTTGATGAAAAGACAAGAATCTTTCAGTTTTTGACTTAATTTGCTGTTTGTAAAAGAGATCACGCCAGTTAGTTATAACTGTGGCTGAAATAAGTAAACATTAACTAATTTAGTAATCATTTAATCGTTTAGGTAAAGTATAAAGGCTCTAAATTTAACCAAGCAGTAATAAAGCCTAAAAGGTACAAAAAAAAAATAGACATTTTGCATGTTTATGATGAAGAAAACTTCTTTGACTGGAAACCTCCTCTATCAAGAACTCCTCAAGTTAAACAGTTTTAATTTCACCTTTTACAAAATCGCCGAAAAATTTCCATTAAAATTACCTTTCATTAGATAATTAATTGATTAATTAAAAAGACAATTTACAACTTATTCCATCAGTAGATTAGTTGCATCCGTAGTTTAAACTCGATCAAACTATTCCAAATGTTTTCACCTTTAAAACAAAGATAAAGGGAAACAAATCCTGCCTTGTGCAAACTCAGCTCCCTTCCAGCATCCTTACTAACAAACTAGCTGGTCTAACAGGATCTGCTTTTCTGAGTGTTTCTTTAACAAGGCTTCAGGTATGAAAAAAAACAACAAAAATGTTTCTTTGTGCTGCTGTTATAAAGACTCTACCCACTGTGACTTTTAAAGAGAGGGATATATGGAGGTGTAGATTTGTATTTAGTGTGTAGATGACTATTTCAGCACCTAGTAATTGCTGGGAAATATACTGGAGTATCATTATTTATTAAATTATATAAGTAATCTATTGCTCTGTGTGGAATAATTAGAAAATAAATCCAATAAATAAGACTATTTAACATGTTAATGCAGTAAGTTAATGCAAGGGTTATTTGATTAAAAACTAGTATGAGGACGATTAGTGATGACAGTTTGTAAGCATTACCTGGCAAAGGTCAATAGTGTCATGATTGTGATGGCCTGGGAGAAGGCATCAGGTGCTTCTTCATTTATGATCCAGTCTGCCATCCGACCGGTGTACTGAGGTATAGCCATCTCACCTGCAGTAAATTACTCACATTACCAATATGAGCAACACATTTGGTGCAAAACTCAATGAAACACTAAACTTTGATATAAAAAAGAATAAAAATTTCTAACAGAACATTTTGCAGAATGTAGTTACCATAAGAAGATAGAACCACTAGAGCCAACACAACAATGAAGCGTCCAGTATACGGCAGCATGTATCCCATCAATCTCTTCAGAGAGGCTCTACTGTCGGGTCTGGGCTTCTCCTTCTGCTGCTCAGATGGAGCCCTGATCATAAACGATGAGATGTATCGACTCCAGTAGAGCCACGCCACTGCCGTCACAGCATATCCCTGTAACACCTGAAACACAAAGAAAAACGCCCCTCATGATGCTTCCCTTTTCTTACCTGAATACAATTCACATTTTAAAGTAGATTAAAACAAACATTTTTAATGGCTATGTGACATCTTCAGTTATACAGACCATAATTTAACTCTGGTCATTTAGATGGTGCTTATTGAACAGGTCAATGTGGTTCTATTATCAACCTTTCATAGGGATTAAGACTAATCTAAATTAAGACTTAATCTAAATTAAGTTTATCTGAGCAAAGTGGGCAGAAAAGGAGAAAACTGGTGGACTTCAATTTGAAAAGAAATAACCCACATGCTAAATTAAACAAAGAAATAAATCATTATGAAATACATATGAACGATAATAAAAGTAGATAAAGATATAATGTGAGAGCGAAACTGTGCAATAACCAAACGCAGCAGTTTACTCTCACCAGGTGTTCCTGCTTCCTTAAAGGAAATGTGATTATGTGACTCCAACATCTCCCATCAGGAGAGTTATTTTGATTTAAACATTAAACATCTTAATCTTTCATCATTTAAGAGCCAATCACTGAAAATAGATGAGTAATGAACAATATCCAGAAATATTGTTTGTAACTAAATTTTAGGATAATAACATATCGTTGAACTCGTTTTGTGGAAATATTTCACCACATGATAAAAATAATAATACTCATACAACACAGTTGGATGATCAGTTATGATATTATTTCCTCTATAACTTGCTAAATACTGCAGCAATTATTGCACTCCAGACATTTCTTTGCAACATCAATACTGACATGATAATATTGCCCTAATGCTATATTTTGCAGCCTTAATAGTTCTAACTTATATGGGAAAACAATAACAAGCTTAGACACCTCATAATAGTATTGTGCTCATCTAAACACCAGTCTTGATTTAAATCAGTCAGCCCACAAAGACAAACCCACTCACCCTTTCCCAGGAGTGCCATCCCCACAGTTCTCCCACCGTGGAGTGCCCCAGCTGCCACAGAAAAGTTGTGTACACTGGAAAGTGGAAGCAAAGGACACCTATGCTTTGAAGCCCCTCAAAGCTTCTGACCCACGGGACGCTTCTGGGGTAAGTGAAGGCAAGAAAAACCAGGACGAAGACCCTTGTCAAAGCTCCCCCCCATAAGGTGATGAAAGGATGGTGGAGGAGGAAAGGTGAGAGCTGGGCCAGGCGAACAGCGTGGACAACGCACACATCCACGCAAATACAAAGCAGGGGGAAGAAGTAGCTCATTTTCTGCATTACTTGTGGATTCTGTAGGAAAAAAAACAACAACACAGAAACAGAGACAGGTTCAGTTATAAAACATACACAGAAAGATTAGATGGAAACTCTGGATGCAGATCTTGCAATAAATGTTCTTTTAATACACGGTGTCCTTCGTTTCCAGGAAACCATATGATTAGGACAAAGTAATAGAAGGTTGACTAAAGCAGTTATGTTGCTGTGTTAAAGTCTGGGGTTGGTGAAAGCAAATGAAATGGCATGAATAAATAAATGTACTATTAACTGATTATAAATAATCAGACAAATTGCAGAATTTTCTGGGGTTTTTTTGGTTTGAGGAAAAAAAACAAAAAACTTTGCCTTGGCTGGTTGGTGCTGGTGGAAAAAAAAAAGTCACAACTATGAAACAGAAGGATCCTCAAATACCTGCATAATAGATCGAAAATATTGCTGTCTTGGTCAGAAACAAGAAGCTATATTAGAGATGGTCAAGAAAAGGCTTTGAAGTGGAGATTAAAGCTTTAAGAGACTTACGGAAAGAGTAAACTGCAGAGACAAAAGTAAAATGCAATAGTCCACATGGTGGTGGGAGGCTTATGGTTTGGATATCTGATTGTTATTGATGGCAGAGGCTAAATTAACTCTAAAGTTTAATCTTTTTCTGATCAATATAAGGTTACTTTCTCCAAGCTCACTGGACAGATGCTCTTCCTGTAACAAGTTGAAAACCAGGAAAGAATAAGACGAGAAAATAAAACGAAATGGAAATGCCTTAAAACTGAAGCCAGTTGTTTGATTTTCATCCAGTTTATTCATAATCTTCCCTCAAATTTCTAAAAACGAATTTAAGATAAAAATCCGCCCCCAGATGGAAGGTGTTTGCAGCAGAAAAGATCCTCACCAAACTTCAAGCAGCTGTTGCTTGAAAGAGATACGCAACAATCCTAAACATGATATATGATATTTATAAAAAAAGGCACATATGTTTTCACAGAGAGGTTTAATTTTTACTTTCACTTTGACCAAATTAATATTTTCTTTACTTTCGTTTTCGTTTACATTTATCTGAAGCGGATTAACTTGAAATAGATAGGGTACAGCTAAGGACGATACGAGATAACCAGCTCAAAGTCACTGAAGTAAACTTAAAATCAGACTAATTGTAGACATAAATTCATGGTTAGCTACAGGGAGTACGTGTGCTAACACTGTAAAGCGAATCTTAATACTCCGGAACCTAACGTACTTACTTGAATTACTCTCAACAATGCGAATTAGGTGTAACTCAGTCCAGAAACAATCCAATAGAAAAACAAAAAATATTCTAAATCAACTAAAACGCTTCGACACCCAGCAGGCTGTTATAGCAACGAGCCGACTCTGCAACTAACAGCGAAAGTGAAAGCAATTATTTATACCTCTGCTTTGGAAAGTCCCCTTTAGTCCCACACAACAATGAACGTATCTATGCGATACATTTAAAAACTACTGGCTTTGTTATCAGAATGTTTTCTTAAAACTGTTAAAAAATAAGATTTTGCCCAATTGCTGAAAGACTGTTTTCCAGAGGGATGCAAATAGTTCAATAGCGACTCCAGGTGGCTTTTTCCTTAAACTGCATCTGTTCTTTTCCTAGCACAGCAAAACAGAGGCTGATTCCTATAAACTGCGAGGTGGGGCCATCAGACATGCCCAGCAGATCACATAGCTGCACCAA
>JAUZNJ010033987.1:0-12918 GCA_034780135.1 Jordanella pulchra | reverse complement strand
CCTTCCTTCCTTCCTTCCTTCCTTCCTTCCTTCCTTCCTTCCTTCCTTCCTTCCTTCCTTCCTTCCTTCCTTTCCTTTGTATTTGAAAATAGTCATCAAGGACTGATGACTCAGGAGCAAAGTTGAATATCAAAAAAAGCATTTTTATGTAAAATGTGTAAGAACCCTGATTTCCATTTGCTTCTAAAATGTAATTTGACTTCTCATTTCCAAAGCCAAGCTGTGTGTTTCTTTTCTCCTTTCTATTGGATATTGCATTATTATAGATAGAACCTGTATAGGAAGATGGATCAGAGACTAATTAAGCATTGTATAACATTCAGTGATAGTTCTTATTGGTAGAAATTACGTCTGTATTTGTTGCAGCGTGGAAAAATGAATGAGCAGTGTGTGTCCAAAAATAAAGAGATGATTCAATATGATAAAATATTCTGGGTAAACACTCATAGAAAGAAGTGATTTGCATTTGGAGCACTGAGCAGGAAAACATCAACAGGAGTTATGACTCTCCATCATCTTTCCATCGTCCAACATCCAAAGCATCTATGTCTCATTTACTATAACATTGTTTGTTAAGCCCGAGCTATTTCTCCCTTTTCTTTTTTCTTTTTTGTTCTGCTCATCAGACAGATTCAGTTTTCTTTAATTTCATAGCCTAATCCAATAAAGCTTATTGTTATTGCTGCAATTAACATTTAGGCCCGCCACCATGAAAAATGACATCTGTCACAGCTGGCTGAGTCACGTGGGCTCAGTCATGTCTCCATGCTTGTTCAGTGCCCCCCTCCCTCAGCAGACCGTGTGAGTATCTTTCCTCTGGCTACCTGTTCCTTCAGGTCCCAACTGAAACACTTCAGCTAATTAGTTATATTGATTTAAAAAGCCTCTAATGACTTTAGAACTGTAAATGTATTTGAAGTTTAATCACTACACTTTGCCCAGCTCTCCCACCAAATTATTTGTAAGTTAATTTGCGTTTAGCACCACACACATATATCAGGTTTGGACAGTGATAAATTAGGAGTTATTACATGTAAAGTGCACAATCTATAATTTGCTACAGCAGTTTCCTGCTTTTTCAGGAGTCTGATCACTAAAAGGGTTTCATGCATGTGTAGATTAAGAGTATTCATTCTGAATGTGTTCCTTCAAGTTTGCATCTTTGGAAAGAGAATATTTCTTAGATTAAGGTGCAAAGCCTTAGGAAAGCATTGCCACCCAGCTGACTTTACAACTACAAGTACTAAACAATTGTATTTCACTTTATGTGATAAATTAATGTAGTGATACAAGATTATCATATTCTATGTTGTTTTTGTCCTGGAAATAAAACACTGTTTTTTTGCTTATACGTCTTTGAAGTATGTCTCCAGCTCAGACATACTGGACAGACATTCTGAAGCTCAGCTGTTAATTCTTGGTACAGACTTTGAGTAGAATTTGGACTTTAAAGGGATTATTCTAAAAAATAAATAGTCTATTTTAGCTCATAATGTACATTTGGGGTCATCGTGCTGCTGGTGGGTGAACCTTAGTATAGGCATTTATATGGCAATTTACAGTAGATTTTTAATAAAAATCAAAGTAATATTTGCAGGACCAATAAGTACCCTTTTTCAATGCAGCGTTTCTTTAGTTTTATCATCTTTATTATAGACTGTTACCCAGCTTCTCTGTCTCTGCTGAGAAAAAATATCCCCTTAGTATTATGTTGCCATCAGTGTGATGTGTAATGTATCTTTTTCTTCAAACACACATGGATTTGCTGGTGGATTCAAAAGTTTAAAATCTAGTCACTCCTTACCAAAAGCCTACCTTTATGTTGCCATTATTCCATTCGAAATGATTCAGTACTTATTATGTAAATATTACTATTTGTGTTAAGGGGGGGAAGATTTTCTTCATCCTGCCCCTTTTCATTCAGTTGTGTTAAAATAGTTTTATGTGTGTATGTTCAGTTTTTGTAATGAGTCACTAAGTTAAATAAATGTATGTAAATAAAGAGATAAAATGAATTCAAAAAAGACACATGGAGGGCACAATTAACAGCTGCTTTGTTGAAAGATTCCCAAACCTGCTGATCTCTGCAGCTCTATGAGTATCACTATAGGTCTTTAGCCACTAATCTTGTCCAACAAACCTCCTAGGCCTTTGCTGTGTTTTTGCTGGGGTTCAATAAGTGTACCACATTTCCTAATTAAATAACTTTGAAGCAGTTTGTTGCACTGCATGTTATTTGGAGTTATTATGGGTTAAAAGTACAAATATATGTATCACATTTTTGTCGGATTTCACCACCAGGCACTACTTTACGTGGGCCTATTGCTTAAAACTGAGATCAAAACTATTATTTGACATAAAAAGAAAGGTAAAGGGGTATGAATACTTTTACCAAATAGTACTTGCTTCAGATTAATCGCTAAATTGTAGATGATTTTTTTTTATGAGGGAAAAGACTTAATAACCAGGAGAATATTTTTCTCTGTGCAAAAGGCCAAAAATATTATCAAACTATCAGAATGGGTTTGTTTTTTATCTTCCTTTTCTTGGTTCCTTAAAGTACCTTTTTAGCTTCACATACCTTTGACTACATCCTCAAAGACTATTAGGCTATTAACAGACTGTGAAATTAAAAGAAGCAATAACATTGCCTGTAAAATAGATATTAGGATAAAGCTTTTATGTGCCAATGCAGTAGTCTAACTGATTACCAGATGCATGTGACCTGTGGAAGCAGTACTGAGGGTCTTTTTAGTGGAAAAATAGAGAGAAATCTACCAAACAGTAAATGGATTTCTGATCCTGCAGATTGGATGCTTTTGACCACCTGCTTTTACATTTTCCAGAGCACACTCTGAGAAAATCACTCTTTGCGATTGATCTGTCCTTTAAGGTTCTCATCTGTCACGCCTGGTTTGCCCTCTGCTGAACATCCATTTTTATTTGAATATTTGATCGTACATCACTGAATGCAAATCGGACAGTTTATCTTTCTGTCTCTGAGGGGCTCGGCTAGTCTCTCCTTTGCATGGCCTTTTTGCTTCAGCATTGTTTTGTGGCCAGAGGCGCTACGGGGTTTGTAAAAGTGAGTTTTATTTTTTTTTTAATAACTGCCTGTGGAAATTGTTGAGCTGGATTCTAATTACATTGATTGAAGGTATTGACCACTGAATCTGAAAGTTTTATAATCCCTATGCCACTATCAATCATCTAGCATCAAGTGACTCCATTCTTGCAAGTGTGGCACTGTTTTATCAATTTCACATTGCTACCCCCATAGTTATTTTGATTAGCCGCATACAGTAATCTTGTAAACTCTATATTAATTCATAGATTTTAATTCTCAATTTGCAACCTTTTGTACTTTATATTTGCTATTTATGAAATATTTTGTCAGGACGCAATTTAACCTTTATATATACAATCCAATGATAGCTGCGATGCAAAAATTAATGTTATTGTGTATTTACTGGGTTGACAAGCAAGCTTTTTTTTGACATATCATCATTATTTTCATCATTTTTCATTAAATATTTATTTTAATGCTTTTTCAACCCCTATATATATATATATATATATATATATATATATCCTTTTGACATTTGTGTTTTCCTCAGCAATTTCAATAAAAGAAAACACCACCAATTGAATGAAAGATGTCTCTGGGAAAAAAAAACAATGGTCATAGGTTACAAACAGTCAGTGTTAAAATTAATACATTTTAAAGAAATAAGCAATTGAAGTTGTGAAAAAAAGAATAAGACATTTTCACATTTTTCTTTCTCTCTTTTGCTCTGTGGACAGCTTTTTGTTAATTTTCTTCTTCCATTGCAGATTTATGGTGGTTTATGGAAGTCCATCTAGTCAAGAGAAAAAAACATAGTTTATTGGCATAGATGAAGCAAATTCCTTGTAGCACTTTTGGGGTATTATAGTTATGTCAGTAGCTTTATTAACAGATAATAAGAAGAACTAGTGTGCATTACATTTACTTCAATTTAATTACTTGCAAATGTGAGCTTTTTTTCATAAAAAGTCCTTATTTTACCCCAAATCTGCTTAGAGGATGCAGAAAACACAAAAAAATTATTTATTAATCCAAAGAGAAATTAAATGTTGGAACTCATATTACAGGGTTTTCTTCAAAAAGTTATTGCATATACCAATGGCTGTGGTCTATCTTAAGGTATGTTCACACCAAATGCGAATTTCGCAGCTCGAGCAAAGGATTCCCACATTATCTCTATGAAGAGGGCAGATCTGGAGTGAAGCAAAGCAGAACGAATGGCAGGACTTTAGCGAAGTTGACAACATTTGATTGCTGCCTCGCCTGTGCATGGATTCTGGTTGTGAAGTTGAAAAATCTAAACTTTCGTTTACATTCAGTGAAGGAGCACAGCAGAGACAAGCTTTTTTTATATAAAAAATGGAAGATGGAGAAAATAATATTGACAAAGGATGAAGGGATGCTCTTAAGAGGATTTAAGATGGCTTTTTAAAAAGCCATTATAATTTAGCCCTAGAAAGACCATTTTGTTGTCTTACCTCCTGCCCAGATGGATGTCTTCTCTCCCTACGCCATTGGCTGATCCTCCCTGGTACTTTCATATCCTACAGTTAGCATCTAGAGGCTAGCTCCAGCCAGCCGTAGCCTCTCCTAGCTTGGCCACCCTGGCTAGCTTCTCGACACCCTGGTTAGCTTCTATAGCTACCCCAGACAATGACAGCCTCTCCCTACTGGTGCTGTTTCCCCAGCAAGTTTCTCTGATCTGCCTTCTCTGCCCACTCTGGTAAACGGACCCAAGGATTAGATCCTCTGATCTCCCGATGTGGTTCCTTCCAGAGGGTGACATGGCGGGCAGCCTGGTCCTGGTTCTGTTTTTTTCTCTGCCAGTGTTCTCGCACTGATTTCTGGCTACTCCTGACTGAGTTCCAGAGTACCCTTTGTTTTCTTGTTGATCCATACCCCTATGTAGGACAGCAGTGCCCTGAACTGGGTCGCAGATAAGAGGAAGTACCGTTGAAAGCGACCTTCATCCAGACGTAGGTGGTGGTATTCCCCATACTGGTTCCAGTGAACCTAGGAATGCCGACAGCTTTGTTGATGAAGTGCAACCAACGACCAGCAGGCTTCATGATGTAGGAGTCTTTCGCCCCCCTGGGCAAATTCGCCTGCCGTGTGAAGGGCTTTTGTTAGCCAGGCAAATTTCAAGGCCAGTAAAAGCAAATGAAATGGTGAAATTTTCACAAGTTTCATGTTTGTGTGAATGCACTTTTACAACTTACAACAATCTGTTATGTTATTAAAGAATAAAAATCCAAAATTTTGCCATAATGCAGAATTTTAATCAGGTGGAATACTAACACTAAACATCACCTTTAACACACCATGCTCACTAAAAAACATAGCGATGGTAAGATCATGCTTTGGGAATTTTTTTATCAGAGGAGACAGAAAACTGTGCAAGAGATGGCTAAATAAAGGTCCTTTCTTGAAGAAAACCTTTTTTAGAGGTTTCAAAAGACTTAAGGTTTGGGTGTAGATTGGTCTTCCAGCAGGGTGACAACTTTAAAGGTTTAGACCTTTTATATGTTAGAATAATTTTGTAAAAGTCCAAGCATTAAATCACATTAAAGACCTTTTGCAAGATATCAGATGTATAAAAATGGCAAACATGTAGACTGGGACAGAAGAGTCTATTATACTGTAGGTTGTCAAGAAATGACTGAGGGCAGCACTGACAGTTGCTCCAATTTTCAATTCTTCTCCTTTATGCTTTCCCCACAGGGTATATACAGCTGCATACATGGTGTGCAAATTGAAGAGAAGAGCAGCTCTGCATTGAACTCCCCATCAGCCACTATGAACAACACCCATTCGAACATTATGCGCCTTCTTCGCACTGCCAAGAACATGGCCTCCCTGTCAGGAGTGAACGGCTCACCACATAGCGCTCTGGACTTCATCCGTCGGGACTCTTCTGTTTATGACATCTCTGAGCATCGTCGCAGCTTGGCAGGCCATTCTGACTGTAAACCACCTTACATGCCAGAAGACAACATGTTTAGTGATTACATCAGTGAGGTGGAGAGGACGTTTGGCAACCTTCATCTCAAGGACAGTAATTTGTACCAGGATCACTATTTACACCACCATGGCTCAACCCCTGGACTTAGTGGTCCTCCACCCAATAGACCCCACAGTTTGGGGAGTGCTAGTTCTCTGGAGGGTGGCATGTTTGACTGTGACAGCCTCGGTGGGGGTGTAGCACCTATCTTTACCACCCAGCCCTGCTCAGCTTTGACCCACAGAAACATGAGCAAGTTTGACCTGTTGTCTGGACAGACTCCACCCTCGGGCCAGAGCTTCAAGGGTGGTCTGCCTGATGTCTATGGGAAGTTCTCCTTTAAAGGTGGTGCCTCAAGTTCCACTTACATTCCTGGACATAGCTACTGTGGGGGAAGAGGAGATGATGAAGGAAATATACGTTCAGATGTCTCAGACATTTCCACACACACGGTAACATATGGGAACCTGGAGGGCAATGCCAAGAAGCGCAAACAGTACCGTGACAGCTTAAAGAAGAGGCCGGCCTCTGCAAAGTCCAGACGGGAGCTGGATGAAATTGAGCTGGGCTACAGGAGAAAACCATACCACATAAGCCACCACCATTACCACAGCCAACGCTCTGCCTCCCCACCACTGCTGCCCTCAGAACGTAAGCGAGGGGGTGGAGGAGGAAACAATAATGGGAGCTCTTATCTTTTCAGGGAAAAGGAGAGTGTTAGGGACTTCTATCTTGACCAGTTTCGGCCGAAAGAGGGCGTCCCTCAATGGGAACATGTGGACTTGACGGAAGGTCCTGGAAACAGAGATGGAGGAGTGCCCACCTGCACCTCTTTGGTACCAGTTGAAGACTTTCTTAAAAGCAAACCCAAAAAGTCTGATTCAAAAGGTGGGATAGGGTCTGGGTTGGCAGGGGGAGAATGGGAGTGCAGGAACTGTCGTGCAAGTGGAGGCAAGCAGATGTCCATTCATGGTGGAGGTGGTGGGTATTCAAGTGGTATTGGCTGTGGGTCTTCAGCCGGTAGCAGCCGGCCTAGTTCTGCGACCTGCATGCGCTGTGACGGTTGTAAAAAGACAGGAAACCTTTATGATATCAGTGAGGACAATAACCACCCTTTGGAACAAATGGGGGGAGGGAAAGGTGGAGGGGGTATGTCTGCAGGCCCTCAACCTCAGGCCCAGCAGAGAAGAAAGAGTGGCGGCTTTGGGAAGCAGCTAAGGCGGCAGCATTCATATGACACATTTGTTGACCTTCAAAGGGAGGAATCAGTTGGAATGGGAAGTTTGATGGGAGGTTTAGGGGGAGGCATGGGTGGAGCCGGTATGGGAGGAATGCTGCCCCCACCAAGGAGTGTTAGTTTGAAGGAAAAAGAACGCTACATGGATGATAACAGCCCCTTCGCACACATATTCGAACGCCATGGGGGCTCAGAGAGGGAAAGAGACAGAGATCCATTGTTTTATGGTGGTGACAGCCAAAAAGGTTCTGGTTCACCTTTTGGCCTCTTCAGAGGAGGTGAGGGCCTTCACCGCCGCTCCATCGGAGAAAGAGACATGAGAGATAGATCTTTGATGGAAGGTGGAGGTGGGGCAGGTTTCTCTTTATCCAAATCTCTCTACCCTGATAGGGTGAACCAGAACCCCTTTATACCCACCTTTGGCGATGACCAGTGTCTAATGCATGGAGCCAAACAATATTACCTGACAAAGCAACAGCAGCAGCAACAAGTTGCCCAAAACAGCAGAGGTGACTTCAGGGGTCAGTTAAGTGCAACGTCGTATCTGCCAGCTTCTGCCACAGCCGGGGTGATGTCCAATGTGACCCCTAGGTTCCCAAAAGAGCTCAGCCTTGGTGGGATGAATCACCATGGGTCCATGTTGGCAGTAGGACCCCCACGCCCCTTCAATGGAAGCAATGGCCATGTGTACGAGAAACTCTCCAGCATTGAGTCTGATGTGTAAAAGACGAAGGGGAAGGAGGAGGACAGCAATAGAGGTTAAAAGTGTTAGGAGATCAGGGGTATTTCTTAAAACACTTTAGACACAAAGCAGCCCATGTTCTTGGTGATACTAAGAAATAAGGGGTCAAATGAGTGGCAGAGACAAAATGTAGACTGCTGGAGATAAAAAGTAGAATGAAAATATGGATAAAAATCAGGACATCCTGAGGGGTTCACAATGCTAACCTCTCTTTAAAATGGCCAAAGCTACACTACTTTTACATCCATACACAACATGTCCTTAATCTTACTAAAGCCCTAAACCTAACAATCCCATCACCTCACCTACCAGTGTGCTAGAAGTCACTGTGCTTAGTTAAAATCATGATGAAGCAACAGCTTGCTTTAGTTTTCTAGTGGCCACATCCAAGAACTGCCCACTTGCCCCGTGACGGTTAGGAAAGTAGGTATTGCACATTTGCTATAGCCACAACGCACCCTGATCTGGACATTTCCTTTTCTCCCTGCGCCCTTCCCACTCCTCTACTTCTTTGCTCCTGCTCCTCCTTCTCATCCCCAACACCTAAAAAGCTGTTTGCTAATGAGAAATACAATCACGAGTGATAATAAGATATTCTTATAGAAAAACAGGGTATAAGAACAACAACAACGTTGTGAATAACAGACATTCATGCTGTTTATGGTGATTCTGCTTGTGATATCACAAATTTTGTTTTGTATTCTGTTGTTATAGTATTTGATTATTCTCTAAGTATTTGTAGTTGTTTTCCATTTCTCCTGGTGAAGGCAGGAAGGTTGTTTTTAGTTCACCCAACAAGCCAGAAAGACTGAATCTTTTACTCCTGTTTTTTTCTCTGTTTTCTGTAGAATATTTTACTCCATGACCATTCATGTTTGTGCTCCAGGATTTAAGAGACATGTTTGGAGCCTTGGGGATTTGTGATGTTTCAAGACATTTCTAATAATCAAGCACGCACATATTTCAAAACACACACAGTTGTTTTTTTTTGGTTGTTTTTTTTTTTTTTTTCAGTCTGAACTCATGTTACTGTGAAGAACAACATTTTCACCACAAGCTACTGAGAGGAAGGACGTGCCTTAAAGGTCTCCAGTGGAAGTGTCCTCCAGTTCACACACAGCTGCATCAGGACGGACCAGCGTTCATTCAGGCTGCTCTGTCACATTTGAGCCAAACCCGCTGTTGAAATTTGACAGCTGGCCGCTAATAATGATGGTTTCCATGCAAGATGCTGTTTAATATCTTTTATACCTTCGTAAAAAAATTTCATATGTCAGTTACAGGTGGCGTTTTATGAACCAGTTGTAATCAGGATGTCCCACTGTTACTGATTAACTGACATACCACCTCTTTTATCAATGCTATATAGTGTAACACCGCTCATCTGGTTCTTGCTAGCATTAATTTACATCACACAAACAGAGGCTTGTACGTAACGCTTTGTTTTGACATTGTGTAAAACAAATATTATGCACTGTCACTTATGTAGGAGAATTACTACTATGAAGTTGTTGAAGAAACTGATGAAAGGCAGAGTTGAGGATCTGGTTAGACATTTGGAATGCGGCTATCTTGTGAAAGATTGTTTTTTTTTTCTTATTTTTTACTTGGATTGTTGTAGATAGTCTTTTTAGCTAAAGAGGCCTCCTTTATTGCACAGGACATTTTACTCGGTGTAGGTTTAGGCACTCAGTAGACATGCCTTATTATCCCGCTCCCTCGAGTAGCGAGATGATGACTCATCATGTTCAGACTACAGAGGCCTCTATTAGTTATTTGAAAGTTTGATCTGTAATGGGTTGGTGTCACAAGTTTAAGGGCTGAGGGAGATTGTGCAGGACTACTGGCCGCAGAGAGGACCTATAGGACTGTGTGTTTGTAATTATATTACACCCTCATTTAAAAGCACTCATGCAATAGACTGAAATGTGTGTTTGTGTGTTTGAAGAGAAACAGACCGTTCTTCAACAATAAGTGCTTTTTTTCCTATTACCCTGTTAAATGTTCAGTACTTCAACACCTTGGACTCCCTAACTCCTTGGATAACACTGAGACTGACTGAGTTAGCCTTAAATCAGACTCACCCACCTACCCTCCCACACACATGCACACACACACACACACCAAGACACTCCTAATAAATAACTTGGGATCTCTGGAATTTTTATACACATTTTGAAAGTTCAGGTGAACCATATTCAGCAAGGAGGAAGAAGGGATTTGACTCAGAAATAAAGGGTTAGTTTGGATTTTTGGGGTGAGATTCTGTGAAGCTATCAAGATGAGTTCCCTTCCCTGTACTAGAAATACCTCTTATTTCAATGTATTAAAAAGAGAAGAATAAATATATGAGAGTCAGGCTACTGTGTACCTACCTTGAATTTTAACATTACTGATTTGATATTTGCTATCAAAATTATATCACCAGCAAGGCCAGGTTGCCATTTATTTTATCTTGAATATACCAACAAATTTCACGGCATGATTATCAGAACTTTAAGACACATACTCTATGTGCCAATGTTACACAACGTATGTAGGTGCTACAAAAATGCCACAGCAGTGAACAGATAATAGCATTACTTGATCTCATCTAACACTATACAGATGCTTTGTTTTGCTTGAAAGATTTACTCATGTGAAGGGGCGCCTAACCTACTTTATGATTAATTCAGCTCTTGATTATTTAAATTAAATAAAACACTGTAGTGGCACTAATATATTGCATCTAGAGAATTAAACATTTAGCCCAAGATCTTAAGACAATCATTAAATATATATAAAATATAGAAAAAATGACACCGCTTTTTAATATACTCTGTCCTGACACATTGACATTTTACACATTTTTCTCCAGTGCCCATCAATTATACCTAAGTCCATTATAACAGATAAAGCGCATGATCTTCACAATGTATGTATTTAAATTGCATGTATAAAAACACATGGAAACTCAACATTGTGTCCAAAGTTGATTGACAAACCAGGTGAATAATGCTGTAGGAAGCAAACAATCTTTATGCAGTTAAACCCAAATAAAAAAAAATCCCACAATCAAATTATTGTGCTGTATTTATATCAACAAAACAAAAAACTGAACATCGATAACCACCAGAGAACAAAAGGATCATAGAGCCTCCTTATTAGAGGGAGAAATTGAAAGAGCTTTCTTCTACATCTATGAAAATTTATGTGTGTATCCGTAACTTTTGCCAGGAGGGTATTTTTATTTGTCATTTTCTCCCTCAGAAAACCGACTATGTGAGACAGTTATGTTACATTAAATTATCATGATCCTGGTTGGCAAAGGCAAAGACAGCTGTTAAGGGCTTGATTTCACTGCACGTCTGATTTTGGATGCTTTCCAGACTGTCAGACTTTTCCAGGCTTTATAATCGATATTTAATCTTTTAACTTTACTTATTATTTCCATCTTGGTTGTTTTGTTGTTACTTGTTTCTACTGTAGCACTTTGAAATACGTATTTATAAAGTGCATTTTAACCAATATTCATTATTATTGTTAGAATTATTTTCTTTTCTAATTATTATCATTATTGCCTTTACCTCCATGGCTTCATTGTTCTTTTACAATCACTTCCAAACTTCTAGTAATACATGCAATTTACCTATTTAAACAAGAGGGGAGCAAATCATTGTTTTGTACATTGAGCATGGTATCCTTGTAGCTTACCTACAAAATAACTGAATAGGTCATTCATTTAGTTGCAACCAATTTAGTGCTCCATATTGGGAATCTTTTGCTAACAGCCCCCAAATAATTTAAAATTCTCATCATGAATCAGGCCTTTTCCCCATTACACAAACATGATATAAAACTGCTAAAAATATTTGGTTGTACAGATGTTGTTTTTGATAATCTCTTGCAAAGGTTGTGACAGGTAATAACCAATCGTCTAGTGTCGTGTCTTTAAGTATAGGGACATTTTTTGAGTTGTTTAAAATAGCTAAAACCAGCTGTTAGCTTCCCATCCTCCTTATTTCTTAGCTTTCCTATAAACACAGTCCAATAGCATCGTTCTCTATCACGAGTAGGGCAGCAATCGCTGATAATAAATTCACAGAACCTCAACTCAAAAACTCAGAACTATCCCTTTAGGACCTGAAAGATTTTGGTTTGGGCATCAGTCAGTGTCAGCATTAATATGTTCAATCTTTTTCTTGTAAATAATATATATTTAAGAAACTTTTCACTTTGTACAGTAAACAGACAGACAGGATGTAACTTTCAGTATGTTTTACAATTTAAGAAATAAAACTGTGATAAAAACTCATAAAATAAAAAAATATATGAATAAAAATATGCAAAATAGATAAGACACAAGTATTACTAATCATGAGTGACATAATTGAACTTTTTCATTTCTTTAAATCTCATGTTTACTTGATTATAATAGTTTTACTGATACGGATTATGTTAAGAGTTATTTTTTTCTTTATTTTCTCTAAATTGTTGAAAACCTGAGGATAATTTACTGTAGGTGTAGACGTTTAGTGATTAAGAAGGAAGGGTTTAGTTTTAGGAGTCTTTGTTAAGTTTGGATTGTGTTAGACTCTCTCTTTTTAAGATAAGCTATTTCTCCATGCTTTCTCGGGATAGATTCAATTATCTAAACATTTATGTAACAAGATATTACATGTATACAGAGGTGATATTTGCATATAGAGACAGTATATTGTGATCCTTCATTTCTAAGCAGCCATTCTTGTTTGTGGGTTTTTTTGCTGCCCATTTTTTGACTTGGGCTCTAATAGTAATTGCACACAGAATTTTGAGCCATCATTGGCCCGGCCTATCCTGCTCCCTCTTATTGTTTGGGATAGACATCACTGTGGTAATGGAAGAATATA
>JAUZNJ010033986.1:0-12919 GCA_034780135.1 Jordanella pulchra | reverse complement strand
TCAATAAATCCTTGTTATAACTTTTACTTCAGACTCCTGGTGTGTTCTGCATGTGGGCAAGAAACATCCAAAACCCAAACATGACAGGGATGTCTTGGGTTTGTTACTAGACAGCACAGACTTTTAACTCCCTCCACACATTTACTATGGAGCCAAGGTCTGGAGACAGGCTAGGTCCCTCTATAACATTAAAATGTCTGGAGACACTCCTTCTCCTTGGTTGGTGTGTTTGGGATTTTTGTCATTCTGGAAGAGCCAGCCATGTCCCCTCTTCAATGCTCTCAACGATGAAAGTACGTAATTAATGAAGTTAAATGAAACGCATAAACAAAACAACAGCAGAAGATGGGCCAGGCCATTTACAATTATAGCAATCCAACCTATAAAATACAATCAAAAACTTTAAAAACTGAATAATTAGCATAGTTCTAATATCCTACAGTGATGCTTATGCAATAGCTTTTTCCCCAAGACAATTAAGCTTTGACAGGTGAGTTTTTTTATATTTAACCTTTTCATAAATTAAAAGAAAAAAGACGAAATATTTCACTCTACCAATTAATGTTACAGATTTATATTCTGAAATAAATGACAAAATTATCTAACTTTGTCACAATATTCTAGTTTTTCTGTGATGTTAAGTAGGTTTGGTTTAGCTGTATTTCATTAAAATAGTTGTTCTCTTTCATTTGCAACACAATTAAATGAGACTAATTCATTCTCTCAATTTATATCATAGGTTGCCAAGTTACAATGGCTAAATGAAAAACTATGGTCACCCAAATATTGAGGAATTTTCAGAAACGGCTAATAATGTCGGAGCCAAGAAGTACAATTTAAACTACTTTATAAAGGACCAACTAGCTATGTTTACATGCACAAAATTTTCATTGAAATGTGCTTGGATTAAACAAACAAAAATTACCAGATTATACCATTTATATAGGTGATCAGATTAATATTGCCGATTGGACCAAAAATGTGTCATGTAAACATGCTGATCAGAAAATTTTGCTAGCATCTGGCCAGAGCATTTTGGGATGTTGAAGCAGGGAGCACATGCGCATTCAGCTCACATTTCCAAATTCAGAATAAATTATTTATGTAAACTACATGTTTAAGTACATTTCAACCAGAATTTCAAATAGCATAAATCCACCATCTCAGTCAGATAATAGTCTCATTCTGATCCTGTTGAATTACTAAGAATATTCCAACTGGCACAAATTTAGTCCACTAAACTTGTGCCATGTCCAATTACATATGTATTCATATGTAATTATCCAATTAGATATGTACATGTACACATAGGTTTTGTTAAAAAAAGACAAAAGGGGTGTCAAGTCATACTGCATTAGTTTATCAAAATGACTTTGCATCTGCTTTGTCAAAGAGAACTCACCTGTCTCCTCATCTATGGCAAATCGTCCAAGCCCGCTCCCATCACGAATGGAGTAGTGGATCTCTCCATCTCTACCAGCGTCATCATCTTCAGCACTAACTTGAAGTAGAGTAGTTCCAGTGGGAGCATTCTCTTCAATCATTCCAGTTAAGGCGAAGTGTGAAAAGTATGGAGCATAGAGGTTTTCATTAACATCGATTACTTCCAACTCCACAAAGGTGACGGACAGCAGAGACACCGGTTTTCCTTTGTCTTTGGCTTTAACTGTGAGATTGTAGAACTGCTGAGTTTCATAGTCCAGTTCCTTTGTCAATCGAATGGCTCCGCTGTTCCGGTCTAACTCAAACCACCCACTGTGGTCGTTGACCAGAGAGTACCGAACCTGGCCTCCCAACCCCAGATCTGGGTCCTGAGTTTCGATCCAGGCCACAACAGTTCCTAAAGGAAGATCCTCCAGCGCCCTGGCTTTAAAGACACTAGGGATAAATAGTGGGGGGCAGTCATTCACATCCTCCAAAATCACTTTCAAAATGGTGACTGAAGACTTGCGTCTTCCTTTTTCTGCACTGTCTCGAGCTTTAATCTTCAAGTCATAGGCAGGAACTAACTCTCGGTCTAGTTGGCCAGTGACATAAACGATCCCGTTAGTGGAGTTAATGTCAAACTGTGTCATGCCTGTCAAAAAAGAGTAAACAATCTCCCCGTTGGCTCCCAGATCTTTGTCAGTGGCCTCGACCTGGATTATTATTGTGCCAATTGCAGTATTTTCAGGTATGACTATTCTGTAACCTTCTTGCAAAAACTGAGGCGCATTATCATTTGCATCCACTATGTGGACAGTAAGCAAATGCCAAGCTGCTTTCTGTGGGAGGCCGAGGTCGTAAATAGTAAGGTTGAGGATGTAGTGGTCTCTCTTTTCTCTGTCTATAGGCAGCAAAACAGTGATCAGACCAGTGTGCAGGTCAATAGTAAAGCAATTGTCAATGTTTCCGTCTGAAATAGAGTACAGAATCTGACCATTAAAACCTGTGTCACCGTCATAAGCATTAACCTTGAACACACTAGAGCCAACCTTTAAGTCCTCTTGGACGGCGATATCTGTAGGAAAAACATTATCAAACTGGGGTGTTTGACGATTGACAGAGAACAGGTCAATAAAGCCTTCCTCGATTTTAGGCTTGGTACTTGCTTTGGACTTTTTAAGTAACTTTTCAGCTAATCTTTGTGCCACACTGGTTTCTTTGCATGTAAAATGCTTATAAAGAGATTTTCCGTGTAAAACTGAGATATTGACAAACATAGGATCGGAAAAGTTTTCCCCATCCGTGGCAGTTATCTTTAAACTTAAGATACTATACTTAGGACCCAACGTAGAAAGGGATTTACGCAATGAAAGAACTCCTGAATCAGGGTTGAGGTCGAAAAGCCCCAGCTCATTTCCTGAAATGATCTTATATTTGACTAACTCTAACTCATCTATATCAATGGCAGACATTGTGGTAATTACTTCATCTACTGGGAAGTCCACTGAAATCACCCCCTTGCATGCTACTTTCTCAAACAATGGCTTATTATCATTAACATTTTGTAAGTGGATTGTTACTCTGACTTCACTCTCTCGTCTGTAAGGAGACCCCCAGTCAGAAGCTCTCACAAGAAACACAAACACCTCTGGCAAAGCTTCAAAATCTAGATCTGTATTAGTGCTTATAACACCAGAGAATTGGTTAATTTTGAAGGGCAGCTGCTCAACAGAGTGAATGCTGTATGTAATATATCCATTTTCCCCTTTGTCTTCATCAGCTGCGGACACTGTCAGTATGTTGCTCCCAACTGGTACACTTTCATTTACAAAAACCTCATAAAAAGACTGGGAAAATTTAGGGGTGTTATCATTGGCATCTTGAGTGGTTACCTGCACTTTAGCTCTGAGATTGCTGTCTACTTCCAAAACCTCAAGATTAAAGGTATCCTTGGATGCATGAGTCAACCAGCGAGAGGTGGAGATTACACCAGTTAAGGTATTGATTTTAAAAAAGCTTGAATCTGCAGAAGGTGTCAGAATATACTCTGCATCATCAGGTTCTGGCCTGATCTTAAAAACCCCCACAATTGTGCCAGGTGGTGAAATTTCATTGAGATTAACAACATAGAGCTCTTGCTCAAATTTAGCCTCTGTTGTCTGCTGTTTTGAAAACATTATATGGACAACCTGTGGAGCAGAGAGCTGGGGAGGAACTCCCTTATCTTTAGCCTGCAGGGTTAGGTTACAGCCCTCAGGAAAAGCTTCCCAGCTCATTGTCTTGCTAGATTTAATGGCAAATTCCTTTTCCTCCTGCTTTTCTATATAAAACCCTCCTGAAGGATTGCCATCAATAATGATGACTGAATCAATTTCCCCATTCAAGCCTTCATCTAAGTCCTCAACAATAACTATGGCATATAGACTATTATTGTCCCACCTAGAGGTGCTGTGGCTGACGATAGTCATAACTGGAGCATGTTCATTAATGCGCTCTACATGGACAAAAAGCTTGGCTGTGCTGCTAACACCATTGTTTCCATACAACTTCATGCCACGGTCAACTGCCATAATTTCTAAGTCATACCGGTCCTGTTCATCGACATTAAGCTTTCCACTAAGATAAACCACTCCACTGGTTGGGTGTACTGCAAACAAATCCATTTTGTCCTTGAAAAAAAAGTAAAATTCTCCATTGGAGCCAATATCTGCATCGGTGGCAGTAACTTGCGCTATGCTAGTCCTGAGAGGAGTGCTCTCTGCTATGGTCACAGAGTATGTGGTGGGGGAAAACAGGGGGCGGAGATCATTCATATCCAGAACTTGGATGCTGACTTTAGTCCAAGTCTCAAGAAGAGCCTCTCCCTTAACATAGGCTTTCACTGTCAATACATAATTGTCTTGAATCTCCCGGTTTAAGATAGCTGCATTGCCCCCTTTGGTCCTTATGCGCAAGAAACAGAAGTCACCCAGCACATAATCTTCTGCCTTAAAAAGCCCTTCTTCATCCCCAGAGGTAATTCTGTAGCGGATTTCCCAGGACCTTTTGAAAAGATGAATGCCCATTTTAATTTTACTGTTGGCATAGGTGCGTGCTGCTGAGTTTTCATAAACTGTTGCATGATAGACAGAATGGGTGAAGCTGAAGTTGACAGCATCCTGAGGAGTTTCATGGGTATGGCCGGCTGATGGCTTGAATATCAATAATAGCAGCTGGAGACTCAGGCTGAGGAGAGGAACTTGCATGCCTGCCCATTGACCCATATTCATATCTATCCCATCATACTGCCATCCTGAAACAGAAAAAAGGAGAAAAATGGAATAAGAAGAGTTATACACAGATGAACTTGCAACAAGTCCAGAGATAAACATTATCATCATTACCTCCGCCAAGGAGGTTATGTTTTCGGTAGCGTTGGTGTGTTTGTTTGTTAGCAAGTTTACAGAAAAAGTTATGGATGGATTTTGCTCAAATTTTCACAGAATGGGCTTATTATAACCATTGACAAATGTTTACATTTTGATGATGATCCGGATAACCATCGGAGGGGTTGGGGGTTGGCATAGCGATGATTATCCGGATCATCAACAAAATGTAATCATTTGTCAATGGTTATAATACGCCCACAGTGATATGTGATATATGTCTGCAAAACCCTCTAAGCTGCTGTTAAATGTTTTCTCCTGGAACAATAGCTGTGATGCTCCTGTGTCTTTTACTTACTTGCTCATGCCTCATAAAGGGCTGCACACACAAGTAACCAGCACAATTTCTGAATGTTATATTTTGAGGTCGTATATGTAGATGTCTAACTTTTGCGATCGTTGCACGAAGCTAAAACCAATCAGTGAGGGTTTGTATTAAACGACGATAAATGAAGGAGAAATCTCTACACTGTAGTCTTCAACTACTTTAAATGTTGAGGAAACACTTTAGCTGAGTCAGACGCTTCTACGATATATGATTTCAGTCATTTCCATTAAAATCTTCTCTCTTCATTCTTTCTGCCTTGTCTTACCTAAAAATATCAAAACTCCTTTAATTTTTAATTATTATTTGTATTTCTTAGTGAATGTGACCTGAGAAAGAAATTCGAAACTGCTGTCATTGCTGTTGCGTCCCTGTGTCCGGTTTCAAAGCTGTGGGAGTGACAGCCGTCTGTTTCTGTCATATGTCATCCCCATCTATGTCGACACCATAAAAACTACTGCGCAGCCCAAAACAGTTTATTTCATAGTCATCTTTTTTCTCCACATTTAACTAAGTGGAGAAATGATCATTTTAAAAGGAATTGCTACCTGTGCTTCTATATAATTTCATAACTTTTAATTTTTTTATTTTATTGGTATATATTCAAATATGAATAAACATATGATTCATGTAAATATATCATTCACGTAAAATATTTACTTTACGTTTATATTGTTGTTATATTTTTAATATCTAGAACTTTTCTCTTCCTCTGCAAAAAGTAAATTTGCCAAACTAAATTTCTTTATTTTTCAAATACAACTAGCATTTGTTTTTTGTCTATTTTTTCAATTTCCACATTTATTTATGTAAACTGAATACTTTTTAATGTGTAGCACATGATCGCCAAGTCAATTCCTTGGAAATGTGAAAGACTATTTGGAATTAAATCTTTTTTTCTGATTTGTAATTGTATTCCATACAGTTATTTGTGATTTTGATACTACTATTATTAACCGAGCAGGAATGTGCCATGAAAGATCAAAAGTGACTTTAAACAGAGGTAAGTCTTTGGAAATATCCAAACCTTTTTAAAATAACCCAGCAGAATTGAAAACAGGCTTCATAATCAAGGCAATGCTATGCGGATGAGGGAAATCCAATCTGTATGTTAATTTAGATCAGCAGAATAGCAGTTTATGAACAACATAAAATGTTAGCATCCTCGTTAGCTTTGGGTTTAGCAAACCCTTTAGTTAAAGGTTGAAACCATAAGACCTTATAGCAATCCATCAAATCTTGTTCTCTAGCAGCAACGTCTGGCACCTGACTAGAAAGAGCTCTGAAAAAAGCACTCTGTTAACAATGTACAAAACCAGGCTTTAATGGATATAGCACAGGGAAACATGACTGGAAGGCTTTGCACACTGATCTCAGTTTATCTGTAGCGTCACTGCCACCTATAGGTGGGCTTTCAAACTGACCATTGTATACAAGCCATGACAGGTTGGTTAGATACCAAAATGTCAAATACAGCATCTTCAAGAACAATTTGCAATGACTTTTCTGCTTAAGTTGGAAAAATACACAAAATGATGAAATTATAGTAGTTGAGTAAATGCAACTAACCAAGTTAGCACAAATTATTATTTTGCATTTCTTGATCTATTAGTCTTCCTAGGCTTGATTGTCTCATCCTGCAATATAATTTGTTTACGTGTGTGACTTCCTCTGTTGTGCCATTAAACTGTCCATCGGTTGCAGAGAGCGTCTGAAATCATGTAAATAAAACGAAGCATGAAATATGAAAAGTCTCACCCTTTGCCCTTGCCATTCTTTGGCCATGATAATCTCTCCACCACATATCTTCCACTTTTATGTCAGTCCTTTTATTGCCTATAATTCTGTAGGTGATATGTGCAGTGAAACCACAGCACAGCCCCTTCACACACTTTTCCCACTCTCCCATCTTGTGTTAATCTTTAGTACCAGAATACAATGTGCTGAACACAATGTTTCTAAAAAGGTCCACCTAATTTATGAGCATCTCCAACTAAAACAAACTCCTTCTTTGTCCTGCATGTAAATCTATTGCATATCTAATTAAAGATGTGAGATATTGCCTAATGCACACTCTAGCTCCAACTGTTAGGAATGTACAAAGGAAATGTGTGAGGACTCAAGCTCCCATATTTCTGGAAATGTTTATGCATTTAAGATCATCCCCTAATCAGTGTCATTTTCTGCTGAAATAAAACCCAATAAATGACAGAGGAATTTTATTTCTTTTTATTCAGAATGTGTGTATCTGTACTGGCGAATATGTCTGGGAATTGATTTATACACATTACCTGTGACATGACATGTTTCCAGCAAAGACACCCTTAGCCATAAAATAACAGAACCTGTCTTAAAGAAGTCCAGGCTACCATTTAGGTTGACAAATGTAAAATTCCAATATAATTGAGGCTGAAAATGTACAGAGATACAAAACGAAATGTTGTCTGTGAACAAGAATATCCAGATGAATATCCAGATGTAGGAAAAATGTTGCTTTTACTAATTGTATCAAACCCCACAGTCTATGCTATATAATTGGTGCAAAAATAATAATATAATATAATTGGTGCAAAAATAATCAAAATTTAGTGACAATTCCATCATCTTTAGTGAATGCTAATTGTTTGACTGTAATGAAGCTTCATGTTGGCTGCCAAACCACACAACAGAAGAGAGCAAAGGACCTGCAGATAAATGGCTTCATCCTAATTGTTCTGGTTAACGGACGACTACATTAAAAATTCAGTTGAGTTTAGTGTGTGTGTTCATGATCACAATGGGTGAGCTCATGTTGATGGTTCACAGGATCAGTGGGCAGTTGAAAGGGGGAGGAGCTTAACTGTGTGGCTCTGGAACTGCAACTGACAAACTCTATTCATGTTCACCCCAGCAGCCACATTCCTCCACACAGCAACCTTACACCAAAGAGCTCCCAGTAGACCAAAAAGACAGTAAGAGGCTGGTTTCATCCACTGTCGCAGACAAGTCCATATCATAGTACGGATGTAGATAATATCCAGTACAGAAACTTAAATCTGTCACACTGTTAAGGTGGGAATTAATCCATGAAAAAAGACATTTTAAATATTTGGTACATCTTCTTAGATTCAGAGAGGAATTTTACTTGAAAGGAGGATAATCTTAATAAAAAAATCAAGTTGGCACCTCATAAGATTGTCACACAGAACACATTAGGTGAGATGAACAAATGAGAGTAGATCGGCACAGTGGTACAAGAATGAGGAAAAGGTTTCCTTTTCTCTGATCCATGTGCTGTGGAACATGAGAACTCCCCAGCTAACCCAGTAAAGCATTCAGAAAGATGATGAGTGCTCCACAAGTAGACAATAAACACTCTGGGAAAGACGGAAAGTGCAGGCCTGCTAAATCACTTACTTGCCCTGCAGCTCAATGAGACAGAAGAGGAAGGGGAGGGGACTGACCGTTGGGCTTTTCTCTGGTTACCTAGAACTATTGAGAGAATTAGGAAACGTCTTGAACACCAACGACACAGCTACTAACTGTCTAAAGGCTTTCTATACCTAAAGGGCCTCGCCTACCAAACTCATTGTTAACAGCAGTTATGATCTAGAAGCTGCGTGACTTCTTTTTTTTTTCCTTTTGCCATAATATTCATCTAGAAGCCATAAAAATAGTTATCGACTAAACTTTCTAATTCTTCTATGTATTTAAACTTTATAAAGTCTAAATTACCTTAACTTGAACTGCTTGTGAAACTGCTGAAGTATGTAAGAGGCTGGAAAGATGATACTTAGCATGATTCCATGGTGCATTTTTTTTTTCTTAAAGCCATCGTTGTGATGCAAATGTAAGGAGATACTCTCTCTCCTTCACACCCACACCCACAATAAAAGAAAAATACCTTTACATCAATTGCAATGGAGAGAAACAGAAATAAAGGAAACACTTGTCTTACACACAATGTTAATCTGATGGTTAAAAGCTGGGGGATTAAAATATGTAGATCTCTCAAGCAGCGTATAATAAAAAACAATGATGCTGGCCTTTCTATTGCCATTTGTGACAGAACCAGCTTCACACAGAACATCCGATGGTAATGAACTCTGGTCTGTAGTGCACACATTTGTTCTTTTCTGACACTATAATATGTACCTCTCTGCAATTTTACCTTCATTTGTAACACTATCCTTCCCTTTTGATTCAATCTGAATGAGTTAGACAACTGGCTGTGCAGAATGTGGAGCAAAAACCGCAACAAGAAGTCAAGATAGTTCAATCTGAGTCAAGTATTGAAAATTATTCACATTATTTAACAAAGAATTGAAGATGGTTAATGGAACTCTGTACTGAAACAATATAATTTAAACAGACCCTGGAAATCTATCAAAAGGGAAAAAAACTAATTATGGCCCAAAAGACATAATTTCACACACTAGCCTTGTAGACTTTGACTATGGCTGGTTGTTATAATGATTAAAGTGTAGTGATTGGATTATTAGGGACAAATCCAGGCTTTTGACAAGGTAGCTTAAAATTCATAGTTAAAATCAACTTTAATGGGCAAGTTTTTGTGCACAAATGAGAAGCTTATCTTTAACATTATCTTTAATACAAACTACCACAGTATGTAGAAAGAACACTTACTGTTGAGGAATACATCGCAAGACAAAGGTAGAATAGCAGTATGCACACGTGTGCATGTGCAGCCCATCCTTTATTTAGAGATACAAAAGGTTTAGGCAGATTGTAATAGAACAAAGCTATAATGATTTAAAAAGACTGTCTGAATACCCGGCTGTTAGGTGGTCATTGTGTTGAACAGGAAAACTGTTTTCTAAGTGTTATAATAAAATGGATTGAACATTTTTTTATGCTGCTTTAAGGCTCAATGATACCAGCACTGTGTTTTTTTAGTCGGCTTTTAAAGGGTTGTTATTGAACACCTTGACAAGGACATTCTCTGTACCATGGAGAGCAAGGAAGTCTGAGTAGAAGAAGTTCTTAGGAAAGTGTTCAACAGCTGAAACACACCTTTGTCAATTATTCTACTGATTAAGGGGAGATTCAAGAGTAGCCTCCAGTTTTGCAGTAGCAGTCTGTTCAAGTCACCCTTTTTCAACAGCAGTTTGAAAATTGCGTGTTTATAAATTAAGTCAAATCAGACATTATAATCAGCAAAACGGTGGGTAAAACAAAGAGACGACAGAGAGAAGAGCCTAGCTGGTGAAAGAAGTTTCTGTAATTCTTTTGGCAGGATGTAGATATTTTGTCAGACTCATTTCAAGTTGGACACAATTTTGATATTGGACTTTATAAATACACAGACTCTCCCTCTAATCTTTTGCAATTTTTTCAGTAAAAGAAATTGCTAATTTGTTGGAGGCCTTGGTAGAGTGGAGTTTAGATGTCACAGTCACAGAAGAGTTTGTTAACCTGTTAAGCCCTGATGATCCTCTCTACAGACCTTATTACTGTTACAGTTGGACTTGTCCTGTTTTCTAGATGAACAAAACCATAAAGAGATACTTGTGCACAGAACTGACTAAATAACGCCAGTTGAAGGGTGACCAGCAGCTCCTGGGTGAAAGTTGCACTTCCTGAGTTGCTGTAGGAATTAAAACCTCTGCAGGGCCTTCTTCCATGTTTTTGTCTAAACAGAGAACAATGTCATGCGTACTATCAGGTTTCTATCTGCTAATTTCACCTTTCTAGTAATTGTTGGTATTCCTTGCACATACACCCGTTTCTCTTTTCTGCCGAGTTAATGTGTAGCATTAAAAAGAAAACGTATTTTAAATAATGGATGAAGCCCTGGTGCAGACAAAACACTGATACCCAACATTGGATGGGATGGCGATCTTTTGCAGCTCTAGGCAGGCATTCTGTACAGCTTCGGGCAGTATCTTTGGTGTGGTTACTGACTGATCTTAATGGTTTGGCTTCCAAGAAAATTTGGAAGTTTGGACAAATATACGCCATTTATGGGATCCGACTGGCAAGCAATGTGAGGGACCTTCACTTGGCCAATGTGTTTACTGGATTCCATGATGGTTGATGGTTAGTGTTTTAAGACTTTAAGCATATTTTATACACGCATCCTATTAGAAGTGAGTTTATGTTGAACAGACCATTATAATCTGAAGGTGGCGTCATTGTCTCCTGCATAGAAACATTACCATGGCTAAACAGCCTCAGTGCTAACTTCATGCTCAGCTCATGTTCTTTTCTCACCATTTAAGTATTGGATTCTACAGTGTAAGTGTGATATCTAAAGTAGCTTACATGTAGCAAACCCTGAAGCTATATGTAACTTTGGATGGATGGATGAGTGTAATATTAAAAGTACCTTACATTTAGAAAACAGATCTGCATTTATCCGTGCTGACTTAAGGCCAGAGTATAAACAAACAATTTCAAATCTAAAGCAGCCTTTGAAAAACAACAAAGTTAAGCACATTTTCACATAGGCACACTTTTACATACATTCCAATTAAGCCATATATCACATTAAAACACTTGCTTTTATGTCTATGTTTTGTTCGGCAAAATAGTATTTTACCTTCCTTTTCCAACCACCTCCTATTCTTGTCCTTTGTTTAGGCAAGAGAAACAGAGCTCCAAATAAGGACCTGCCACTTTTTATCATGGAGATGTAGGCAGGAGATGCACTGAACCGGGCCAAAGAGGAACAACACATGCAGCTTCTTCTAAGTGAGGCACAAGAGTCAAGGGAGCAGGAAGCTTCATTGCAAAGTGATGGGATGGTGAGAATGCTATGTTTAATCAAGCATTGCTTGGAGTGCAGCAAGAGCTTGTAGGCAGTCTAGGTCATAGATGAGTGTGGGCAATTTCCCCCTACTAACATAAAAATGTATTAACATAAAATAACCTGCTCTCTGTTATATGAAAGGTTGTACTACCTTTGCTTCTTGTACAGTTTGTATTCTGCTACTGTCTGTTAAAAAAAAAAAGTTTTATTCACATGCTGTCATCATGGTTCAGCATGCCCAGTTATACCTCGTCAACACGACAATATAGGTAGGGTGGATGTTGTGGAAGCTATTTTGTACCATGACGTCCTCCGTATTGGGGAGTTGAGAGGAAGGTCCAATCCTAAACCGCCCCTAAACACTAACCCTTAACTAAAGAGTGTCCATCCCAATGAAGTCACACTTGCAGCTGGGGTTGTAAACGAGAAAGGGACGGCCACTTCCCTCCAATGGAAAAGGAAAGCAGTCGTTGCTATGGCAACAGAGTACCGTCCGTGATCATGGCTGTAGCTTTGTGGCGTAGGTTGACATGACATCAAACATTTTCCCCTTTCTTAAAAATAAGTATATGCAGTCAAACAACACTATTTCAAAGAGGACCTTCTCTTTTGGAATTAATGACATGTTTTTCATTCTACCTAACCTGTGATTTTCTGTCAGGGTGTGAAAGCTGCAACAAACCAGAGGAATTTATATTTGAAGAGATGTCGCTGAAGATTACACAATGTAGCTTTAAAAACTAAACACATGAAAACAAAAAAATTGAATTTCATTAAGTGATATATACTGTAATTATAGACTTTAACGTTACATTTACAACACTTTGAAGGGTTGTGGAGTTCCAGCCTTTATGAATGAAGTAGTCAAAGTAGCACTGCTGGGGAGCTACAGTTGTAGTCAAATGTTTACATACAGTTGTAAAAAACATAATGTCATGGCTGTCTTGAGTTTCCAATAAGTTCTACAAGTCTTATTTTTCTGTGATAGAGTGA
>JAUZNJ010033985.1:0-12919 GCA_034780135.1 Jordanella pulchra | reverse complement strand
CGAAAGTAAGACATAGTGGGGCTTTTGGGGATAAAAAGAAAGTAAGACACTGTCTTACTTTCGGGGAAACACGGTACCTGCAGCTTGTAATTGCAGAATAAGATTTTCTTTTTCGCTGCCATTTCAAAGCCCTTCTCAGTTGTTTTTATAAGTTACCAACGAGTGTCCTTTGGCGGTTTATTGTGAAATGATCTAAAAAACGTGTTAATAATTTCACACACAGGTCGCTCCAGAATATAAGTCGCACTCCCAGCCAAACTATGAAAAAAACTGCGACTTATAGTCTGGAAAATATGGTACAATAAAATGCGTTTAAGCATCGATCTTGAACTCTTAGAAATGTTTTAAATGAAAGAGATAACAATGATTGAAACAACAATTGAGATTATAATTGCTCATCTGAGATGGGGCCCTGGGGTTAATGGTTCAGGGATAAAACTCTGACCGTTCCTTTTAGCAGTAATGTCTAGCTCAGCCATGTGGATCTCAGTGCTTCATAAATAGTTTCATAACACAAATAGTTTCATAACACAAAGGCCTTGCAGACCTCTGTTACAGATCACTGTGTCTTTTTAAAGGGGTTAAGACTCATATATGTCTCAACTCAAGCAGACACTGTGAAATTTTGCAATGATTTTAAAGCCTTATGAAGCAATGAACCACTTTGACACAACTGTCCAAACTTTGACACAGTTTTAAACGTTGATATCTACTGGATTGCTAGGAGAACTAGCTTAGAGCAGGTATCCTGATTAAAGTCTACATTAATGGCTGAACAGGTTTGTTCTATAATAATAATAAAAAAAATGCCTGACTTACGTCATTTTGAATGGGAGAAACTGATGCATGCATGACAATTATTGAAGCCTTTTTGAGCTGAATGCAGGTCTAATCGTGTGACTATAATACTTTACTTTGTATTTACACACACACACACATATATATATATAGATAGATAGATAAACTGATAAACTACAATGTGTATCCTCTACAGTCAAACACTCTAAGCTTATATTGCACTGGAGATAAAGAAACTTGTGGTATCATCTCTACTGTGGGTTCTGGGTCTGCCCAAAAGTGTTTAAACATCACATCATGTGGGAGTGGTTTTGACACAGTTTGATATTTGTTGTTGGTTGTTGTCGGCAGGGTGGTTGCAAGGTCTGAGGTCGATGCATCCTTCACACTGAAAGACCACAGACCACCGATTCAAGCTCTACGTCTTATGCAGGGAAATATTCTGTTTAAGAAAAATATATGAATGAATGGCACTTAATTTCCCTTTGGGATAAATAGAGTATTTTTGAACTGAATTTGAAGATTAATTGAAATGTGAACCTAATTTAAGATTTCACATGAAAAAAGACTCAAGTTTGGAAATCAGCAGGAATATGTAATCGGTTAGGTTTTTTATGTTTGGATAAAAGTTTTCTATCTAAGCAAACCAAGTAGATTGCATCAACTCATTGACTTATACTCATTACTTATGTCACAATGTGTATTTTTTTATAGCTGGATGGGCTTCTATAACCTTTCAATTTTCAGCCTCTCCGAGTAATGAGCTTTCTATTTGAAATTCATTTTTTTTCTTTTTAATATAGTAGTTTCTACAAAGTTCAATTTGCCAAATGATTACAAAGCAGATCTAATGTAAATAAAGTTTTACTTAGTTTTATAATCCTAACCAAGTCTATTTTTTAGATATATATATTGTTTTTTTTATAATTATTTAGGTCATCGCTACTTTAAATGAGCTATATTTTCAAGTGTTTGAAGTCTTTTAGCTGGTTGATCTTTGTACATCCTGAAGCTTCATTTACAGCCAATCTAAATAATCCTCCCTCAGCTCATCTTTCGTTTTCCTTTTAGGGGAGAATCTGGATAATGTTAAAACCAAAAATAGTCGGCACCATCTCTCTATTATTTCTTAGGAAATAATGGGTTACTTTTAATCTCGTCTAAACTCTGTTTCTAATCATTTATTCCTTTTTATAAAAGGAAATGTTCCCTAGTACCAAGCCGGGCATGTGTGTCACTCTCTATTCAAGAAGGCATTTTTATGTTTGCTGGCAGATAAAGAAATAAAAACAACCTCCATCTCTTCTAGCCTAAACTGTTGGGCTTGGTATTTTTAATTCAAAAACACTTTATTTACCCTAAAGGGAAATTAAATAATAATAATAATACATTGTTCTGTCTTTAAAGGTATAAAAACCAACTCACTTTAAAACCAATAGCACAACTTAAGTGTTTAGAAAAAAACTAGAGATATTTTTATAAAAAGGAATCTCCTCACCTCTGGTTTGTGCTCGCGGTGTTGGTCTATGAGTGGCCATCTATGAGTGATGATACTCCCGGGTCAAGGCAGAAACACCAACGTATAAAAGGAAAGCTGTGAGTTTAAACCTTCAAGCTTTCTATCACTGGATGTGATCCCTCAGAACAAACACCTTAAATAACACTTTCCAATGTTATGTCATTAAATGACTTTAAAACATGACGGCAGGTTTAACAGAACTTAATCTAACTCCGACTAGAGAAATGATTCAGGTTACATACAGCAGAGATCAAGGACAATCTGAGAGAAAACCGTTTTAACTTCATAAACTGCAAACATCTTTAATGCCTAACAGCTCAGTAATGCTAGGATTTAACAAGAACGTACATAAATGCTAAAAAAGTCCTTTGATTCCACTCATCCATAATGTTTCTCTGGTTGTTGTTGTTGCAGTAAGTTCCTGATCTACTCCTGCCTGCTGCTGTTCTCCGTGTTGCTCTCCTTGAGGCTGGATGGGGTCATTCAGTGGAGCTACTGGGCCGTGTTCACCCCAATATGGCTGTGGAAACTGTTGGTGATCATTGGGGCCTCAGTGGGCACTGGAGTGTGGGCACACAACCCACAGTACAGGTGGATGCACACATACAAACACGGATGACAAAAACAAATCAGCTGCTGATAAACATCCACTTCAGTGTCTGTACAGATGGATATGAATATCTGCCTTTTTTCTTCTAATAGGTAATGAGGTGTTTTATTTTGTGTGTGGTCCTGTAGGGCTGAAGGGGAGACATGCGTGGAGTTCAAAGCCATGCTGATAGCAGTGGGGCTCCACGTCCTGCTGCTCATGTTCGAGGTGTTGGTTTGTGACCGAGTGGAGAAGGGGAAATACTTCTGGCTGCTGGTCTTTATGCCTCTCTTCTTCGTGTCGCCCGTTTCTGTAGCAGCGTGCGTCTGGGGTTTCAGACATGATCGCTCCCTGGAGGTCAGGAGAAATGACACACAAACGCACACAGCTTAGGAGGAAAATCAAGTTGGTTTTCTGTGGATGGTTGGAAAGTTTAGTCTGTTTCTTTGGCACAAAACTTAGTATTTGCAATGTAGGTTTATTTGATCTTTTTATCTGACGGTAACAAAATGAGCTTCAGGTATAGATTTGTTTTCATTTTGATTGATTGATTGATTTTGTTGGTTTATGGAACTAAGTGACTTTTGGTTTTAAGTGTATTTATCCAGTTTCGATCAGATTAGATGTGATGTTTTAAGGTGAATCTGTAACCTACTGATGACTCTTGCTTGTGTTTCAGCTGGAGGTTCTTTGTTCTGTAAACATCCTGCAGTTTATCTTCATCGCTCTGAGGCTGGACAGAATCATCAACTGGCCGTGGCTGGTGAGGATCGTCACTCGCATACGTACCCAGAACCACCAAAGAAATCCTTACACTCCTTCATTATTTCCACTTTTTAATGTTAAAATGGGGAAATAAAACAGAAATATATCGTTAAATAATGCAAACTGATTTTTATGACATTTTTGTGACTAAAAAAAAAAAAAAAAAGAGTGAACATTTGACTTATTCTACATACATAAATATTCACACACTTGTTTTTTGTCGCACAGTTTTGGGTATTCCCTTCGATATTTCTGTCCTTTGAAGCTCAGTCATGTTGGATGGGCAGATGGGCAACAACCTGGTTTCAGGTCTTTTCATTAACGCTTGGTTGGATTCTTTGTTATCGCCATAGTTTTCCTCACAACTCTATGTTTTCTTTGCTGTTCTAAAGTTAAACACCCTGTGGACCATTGCTGACAGTTACAAGGATCTGTTTTAAGTCTTTACACAGATTCTCAGTTAGATTTGGATCAGGACTTTGACTAGACCATCCTAACAAATAAACCTTTTGTTTTAAATTGCTCCATTGTAGCTCAGGTTGAAGGTTGAGGTTTGATATTTTATTGAACAGTTTTAGTCGTTTTAGGCTCCGACAGGTTTTGTTTTTTTCCAATCTAACCATCAACTCTGACCTGCTTCCCTTACATGAGCTTGATGCTGGAACCACCATGTTTTACAACGAGTGTGACATGCAGGGTTGGTTTTTGCTAAAAAAAAAAAAAATCCCCAACCTTTTGTTTGTCTATTAGTTACCACTGAATAAAGAATTTTTTATTGTGACATGAAAGAAACTAAATAAACTAACATGACATTTCTACTTCGATCAGCTTTCATGTGATTTCTTGATAAAAACATCAGCATTTGTGTCCTGCAGGTGGTTTGTGTCCCGCTGTGGATCCTGATGTCCTTCCTGTGCCTTGTTGTCCTCTACTACATCATCTGGTCTGTTCTCTTCCTGCGCTCCATAGACATCATCGCAGAGCAACGCCGCACTCACATCACCATGGCAATCAGCTGGATGACCATCGTTGTACCTCTTCTCACCTTTGAGGTGAGGGATCTCTTATTAGAGCATCTACTTTGCTCTATGCTCTGCTTCGATGAATTCATCTGATCGAAAGCTTGTTACATGTAAACACACCTCATGATCGGGTCATGTTGTTTGGGTTCCAACAGATTTTGAAGTTGCGATCAAGTTAGATCGGATCAGGGGAACTTTGCGCACGTAAACATAGTAACCGTGTTGATTCTGCTCGCAGAAGTTTATTTCCTGTAATGAAGGAGTGTTTGGTGAAGTTCTAATTGAATTGTATTATTTTCCAGTAAACGTTCTCAACTAAAACAGGTGTTTAAACAGCGTGTTGTTGTTTCCAAACTGTTTCTTTTTATAAAGGATTATTTTCTAGGTTTAAAAAGTGGTTATTTTTCAGAGGGATTTAAACTTAAATGTTGGGTTATGGTTCATTTTAAAGAAATATCAATCCAACAACAAACAAACTAGTGAAAACTAGATAAACTGTAGTTATTTTTATTTTTCACCAAACCTGCTAAAAACCAACTTTACTGGTGAAAAATGCTGATAAACAGCTGCGATATTTAATGCTCTTGTTCTGCTGTTGGAAGGAGGATCAGAATTGGAACTGCTGTTCTCAGCTACATTAGAAGGATGAACTGGAGACGGATGGATTTATAATATAGAGTCATTTATTGTGTACTGATACAAAGCCAATAAACATTTCTGGCCATACTGCCCAGTCCTAAACCGAAGAGATCAGCAAAACCCAACCAGAGGTGCAGGTTTAGGTAAACTGCTGAACAGAGTTCATAAATGGATGCTTTGTTGTAGTATGAATGGATAGATTGCACTTATGGGGATCAGAGTACAAATTTAAGCCTGTGTTTATGTTTTGACTCTGATCTTCCACTGCATAGATCCTTCTGGTGCACAAGCTGGACGGCCACAACAAGCTGAGCTACGTGTGTGTGTTTGTCCCCCTGTGGCTCTCACTGCTCACACTCATGGCCACAACCTTTGGACAGAAAGGAGGGAACCACTGTAAGTATTATTAGTAGTCATCTGCTGCTGTTGTAAATGGTACAATAACCAGAATGTTTTTTTTCTTTGTATTTTTTTTTTAAGTTGACCTTTGAAATTAAAAAGGCTTTTATTTTTGTTTAGTCTTAAACTTTTTGTCTTAGTCTGTTGTTTTATTGTCTTATATCCTCCATCAGGGTGGTTTGGTATCCGTAAGGACTTCTGTCACTTCCTGTTGGAGCTGCTGCCCTTCCTTAGGGAGTACGGTAACGTGTCCTACGACCTCCAGCGCAGCGAGGACCCAGAGGCGGTGGAGGATCTGCCCGTCCCTGAGCCGCCGCCTAAGATCGCCCCCATGTTCCACAAGAAAACCGGAGTGGTGATCACACAGAGTCCTGGGAAGTACTTTGTCCCTCCACCGAAACTCTGCATCGATATGCCCGACTAACAGAGCGTCAGAGCTGGAGTGCAGCTGCTGGACTCATGTTTTAAAACTTTTAAAGCCAAAACAGCAGAGGACACTGTTTATAGATTTATCTGCTGAGCTGAAGGATTCAGAGAAATGAGCTAAACTGCTGCAGGCCGATCTGTTCAGAGATCCCATCACACTGGTTCCTTCAGCTGTTTGGAGACTCTGCCTGGATCTGAGTTAAACTGTTTCTCACCTCTCGGTGAAGTTACACTGTGTTGCTTATTCCCTGTTCTCTCCAAACTAATGAACACTTTGGGGTTTCTGACTACAGAGATATCTGAGATTCTCTTTGATGAATTGATTTAGGTCTGTTTGAAGCAGAGTGGATCCGCCTCTCAAACGATTTTAAAGCGCGTGTCTGAAATGAGATCATTTTGTGACGGGGACCATTGAAAGACTCTGGTTACATCATGGGATCAGTTTTTTATCTCTTATTTGGCCACGTATTGTACATACATGGCTAAATAGAAGAAATAAATGGGTGGATTTATTAGTTTCTTTTTCAGGTTTGTTTAATCACAATACTTGCACATCTATACCCTAAAAACTAGGTCACTGTAATCATCTCCATGGTTGAATAGTGTTTTTCTATATCTTTTCCCTTTGATTTTACAGTAGATAACTACCATAGATAAAACGATCAGAATTTTTGTGGCTAATTTGGGATTTCTGACTTTTCTCTTTCTCTTTAAGAACTATGATATCAAAACTGCAATATGAAAATCCAGTGTAAGTTTTAAAGCTTTTTAAGTTGTTTTTTTTTTTAAGGAAAGTCCTTAGATACTGTATTTTTTTTAAACTGTCTTTAGGACCCTATATTAGTATAACAGCGATTGCATGATTAGCAGTTTTGAAAATTGCAATGCTTGTGTGTATATATCCCAGAGATTCTCCTGGATCTTGGATCCTTATTTTTACTCTCAGATGTCAAAAGGCCTTTCAGCATTTCCAAATCAAGAAAAGACAAAGGTTGACATTTCAAAATAAGAGCAACATTGCTGTAAAATGTTCGACCTTCTTGTTATCTACTGAAAGATTTGTTCTCTCCCAGCTTAACTAAACGGAAGAAAACCTAGTGTGTTGTTAAACTGAGCTTTATTTTAATTTTATTTCATTGAAAACAAGTCCTTCATTATGGAAAAGACAAAGTTTGATTACAGTCTCTTGTTTTTTGATGTCTTTGCAAGCATTGTTCTGAAACAAACCTGATCAAAAATGTTTGTTTTTCA
Organism: Jordanella pulchra; assembly: GCA_034780135.1. Taxonomy (NCBI): domain Eukaryota; kingdom Metazoa; phylum Chordata; class Actinopteri; order Cyprinodontiformes; family Cyprinodontidae; genus Jordanella; species Jordanella pulchra. The sequence goes on along the minus strand of JAUZNJ010033985.1, from coordinate 5,511 downwards.
TTAGGAGAAAATCTAAAATGGCACTTTGTTAACCTGTTCCAAGAGAAGCACTGTAGGACTTCTTCTGTTTTGTATACCTCCTTTTTTTTCTGTTTTTGTAAATACTACAGCTCCTGAAGATTGGGACCAGAAGATTGAAATAAAATCAGTCCTACACTCCTAATTTAATCAATCTAATGTAGCATCTTTGGAGATGGTTCTGTCACTTTTTTAAATCTATAACCATTAGTGCAAACATCCACTATCATGTTGTTATTACATCATAGGTTTTTGCCAGTTCAGGTAAGGAAGGTTAAAGTCACAACAACTGCATAAAGCAGATTATTGTTTGTTTCAAATGGAAATCTGACCGAGAATATTTGAGTTATGCTTCATTGCCTTCTTGCCTGACAAAACAAAGATCTTTTTTATGAAAACCTGATTTTAAGTTGACAAGGCTCAAGCTGGTAACTATAAAATTCTCCAATCACTAGACCTTCACTGTCTTTTCTTTCTATTTATTTTTTAATTAAATGGAAATAATACTGTTCCCTTCAATTCATACTTGCTTGTTTATTTATGCTGGAAGTAAATCTAGGAGCTCCTGATCTGTATCACTGGTCTTATAGATAAAAGTGTAAAAGTTACGTTTCTTCATGTTTAAAATATCAGCTCTGAAACCAGTGGGTTCAGGTCTGTTAATGATATGTTGGATTTATTATTTTAAGATTAATCTTGAGTGTCAGAACCGTAAAACAACCAAACATAAATTAGATTTTCAGAGGTAAGGTATCACATTTGGTAAGTTGCTTATGATAAATATAAATAAGCTTTTTCGACCTTTATTAAAAGCAGCTTCTCTTTTATGATTACAATACAGACCTCTAGTGGTTGGCTGTGGAACTGCAACAGAAATCATTGACCCTTCACCCCAATTGATCCAAATATGAAGTTGGGCTCTCAGATGATTATTGGGAAAAATAAATACACAAACTTATTTTATATCGTTTTGATTATTTATTAGAAATGCTAGGCAATAGGATACATTAAACTCACTTTGCATAAACTACTGCAGATACTCTGAGATGGAGCATTATACTTCACAGCTGATTAAGATGCTTTATGTTTAAGAAAACAGACTTTATTGCAAAACTGTTGCATAGTTTAGTACATCCAGATGCAATTCCCAAGTCTACTTTGTAAAAAAGAGAGAAGTGATTGTTAAATATGAAAAAAAGAGACTAATGTCATACAGACCTTATTAACATGTTCACAAAGAGTAACCAGGCAATCGCGTTTGAGTTTATTATATAAAATATGCTGTAAAATAATCCAGAGAATAACTAAAGCTCACAAAGCATAGTTAATGTGGAAAACAAGAACATGAGTGATTTGATAAAAAATATTCAGCCACACCTTTAACAAGTGAAACTGCATCTGTTTAAAAGCAAAGATTTGTAGATGCGGATTTTTTTTTTCAGTATGTTACATAAAAATATTACATAGTACACAAGTACAATTAACATTGTATAAGTATCAAAAATATTGTTGCACATTAAACATTTTAATGAAATAAAATAAGTAATAAATGATAAAACAATAGTCACAACTATAAATTTCCAGAACAGCTTTAAACATATTTATAGATATCCACATAATGTCAAACTTATTATGTGTTGTTTAAGAAATATCAAATTTTGATATTTGAAAGAAGCAAAGTTATTTTATAAACTCTTTAAAGCCAGATACAAAATCATATTTTCCATTTATTTTGTCACTCAGCATACATTTAGTTTTATTTGTATAATAAATCTTCCTACCAAACTATACCATCAGATGACACTAAACAAAGTTGGTCCAATTCATTCAGCTTATAATCCAAATCCACCGAACTCTTAGAATGTATTAAATAGAAGTTTAGTTGTAGATAATGGGGCAGTTTTTACAGTGATAAGAACTAAAAAGGTTGAACATTTTGCAAAATTTCACATTATATCCATTGAGAATTGAAGCTTATCTGGATTCCAGACCATTGTACTTTATTTTGCCAACACAGTGTCTCTTTCAGATTCTTTATCGTAACAAAGATTAAAAAGTTGAGATTGAAGAAGTTATTTTCAGATCTAACGTAATATATTAGAGAATAAACCATCAGAGCGTCTAGGCTACATGGCAGCATTGTCCTCCAGAGCTGGTACTGATCTGATCTCAGAATAAACTGCTGCATCCTGCTGGACTCCACTTTCCTGTCAGTGAGGAGATATTTTCAGTAAAAAATATAAAATTGAGACATTTAAAGCAAGATGATTTTGAATACTGCAACAAAGGAGAGAAAACAAATGTGTTTCTAGATCAAATTTACTAGACCCTTGATCTAGAAAAGGGATTCCCAAACTTTTCAGCCTGTGTCCTTAAAAATAAAAATGTTACTTCACTCTTCACCGATATCTGATCCAGGTATTGGATCAGTGCATCTCTACTCGTTCCTACCCCCCACTTTGGGAACCCCTTATCTAGAAGATGAAAACTGCAATCCTATCTTAACAAGGCTATGGTTTAGTGGCACACCTTAATTTTTAAGTAATTGTTAAACCAAATCGTAATGGCAATAGATTAAACTGGTCCAAGGAACCAATCAGTTACAATCCTTTCTGTCAGCTCATATAATAAAAAATTGATTTAGCATTCTGTTTTCAGTGAAGGGGCCATAACTGGAGAACCAGTTCTAAAGGGACACTGGCACCTGTGTAGAACCACCCATGGCCATAAAATATTCAAAATAAAGAGTAAGAACTGCAGATAAGTGCTGACTTTGGTCAATCTCGGCGTACATTGCTGTGGAGTCTAAAACAGAAAACATATCTCAGAATCCATTTGCTCAATTTAATGTCTGGCCCAGTGAGGGGTCTGTGCAGGTGGACGGGTTGATTGGGTGTGGGGGTGGGGGTTTAGCACCTGTTCTCCGGTGGCTGGGATGCCGTTCCTGGCCTAGGGCAATGGGCTGTGATTGCCTGGCAGCCATGGGTATGAGATGCTTATGCATGTGGGGGCTGGGACGGCCGGGGTTTGGCTGGGGGCGGGATGGCTCCCCGCTCTGGCACCCTGGGATGGATGTGTGGATTCTGGGGGGGCTGAGGAAAGGTTATATCTGGCGTCATGGGGGTAGTGTCCCTCCTAGAGGCGGGTTGGTTGGGGGTTTAAGTGGGTTGGTAGGGACTTTTGCCTACTGTAGCACCGGGGGAGGGGGGGACCTTGGTTGGGGCTATGGGGGGTATGTGTGGGTTCGATCAGATGAATAATCAGTATGGGGTGGGGTTTGGAACCTGGGCTGCACTTGGGGTCTTCTCTCTTGGGTGGCACCCAATCCTAGTCCTTTTTATTTTTTGCTCTTGTCTGTCACTTCATTGGATGCCTGTAGATGTCTGTGAGGATGTAAGGGTGGGATTGTGTGAATGGGATTGGGTGCCTGTGAATATTTGTCTCTCTACTTGTCTGGTTGAGAGTTGGGCTCCTCCCCGCCTACTGGACCATCCTAGGCCCTAAGCATTAGTTGGACCTGTCGTCTCCTCTGATTATCCTTCCCACCGGTGAAGGGTGTCTTTGCCCCCTGGTGCATACAACGCTCTAATGCACATTATGGTCTACTTCTGAAAACAAACCTACGGGGCTATTATCTAGCTCCTGAACATCAATTCCCAGCACTATATTGGCAAAACAGGACAAAAAAAAAAAAAAAATCTGAGATTGAAAAAGTGAAAAAGAAGTGAAACACAAGTGAACATTGGTCAAGTGTTTGAGCGTTGGTACCGCCTTAAGAAAGGGACTAAGAACCTACATGAAGGTTTTCTTCTAGACAGGAAGGTTAAATGTTTGCTAGGACAGACCAAAGTCAGCTGGTACCATAATGTATCACAGGTTTGTTATTGCAGATTTGTCAGGCTCTTCTGCAGTGAATTAGTGTGAAATGATGCAGATTATTTTTTTCTGTGGTCTACACCGGAGCAGATGCTCCTTAACCTGTAAGAAGTAATTAATGAAAACCATCTCCAGTATTTTGCTAAAATGGCAACTGGTTGGGAAACAGTACAAGTGAAGATTGGAACAAGAGTGGGTGAACGTGTTTGCAACACCTATTGCCTAGAAGGAGTTAAACTTGTAGCCATCTCCTATAAATCAAACGCAACCAGACTGTTGCTCAGTTTTTGTTCACCAAGTTTTGGCAGCTGTCCTTAAGTTTGAGTCATTTTGCTGTTTGGCCTTTTTTAGACACCAACACAAACACCAACAACAGTTTTGTATTTAACCCATAGTTGGTCTCACAGGTCATGCAGATATTTTGTGGTTAAAAAGCTAAGAAGTTTTGGTAACCAGTGCTTTCTCCCTGATCCAGAGCACAAAGTCTGATTTGACAATCTTGTATCTAACAGAGAACCTAAAAACACTGTGTGTCTGATCTCTCAGTTTCTAATGATGTCTACAATTAGCTTGGAGATGCTAACTAAGGCAGATAATGAAGCTGAACCGATCAGCTTTAGTGTAATGATGTCATGAAATAGTACTAAAAATATAGACTTTACCTGCAGCTCCTGTTTTCACTTCAGAGTAAACAGCGCCCTCCTCTGGTGGATGATGTCTCCCTGTAGAGATCATCAAATAATCACAAAGTCGTGAAGTATAAAAACATTCAGTCAGAGATTGGAGAAAACTTGGACTCACCTTCTTTCTCAGAGGGTTTTATTTCAATCAGAGAGTATGTTACATCTCTGGGTTCATCACCTGCTGAAATATAGCAAATTTTCTTATCATTTACTTGTCTATTAATGACATAATTGCTTTAAAAGATAAGCTCTACCATTTCCAGCAGCTTCAGCAGAGTTCACCGTGTGATAGAGATGAGAATCACCTATGGGGAATAAAAAGACCAAAATATCATGAATTTATCTAAAAATGCAATTTTCAACATTTTTCTTAAACCTTGAAAATCTGACATAGGTCCCTCTTTGACATGAACACAGTGAACTAAACAGCATTAACAATAACAATTTGATGCAATAACACATTTGGGGAAAGCTGTAATAATAAATGTTCAAAAATCTGGATGAAAAAATATGGATGTATTTCACAAGAAAATTACAAGACCAGTAGAAGTCATTATTGACCAACAAACTAAAAGGTCTTTTTAAATCAGACAGAATAGTTAATCTTTCCCTTTGGTCAAAATAGAGCAATATTTATTGTTAGTTGGGAACCGGACTGAACTTCTTCATGCTTTTGGATCAGAGCAAACAGACAAAAGTTACTGCCCCACAAAATCTAACATCAAATCACTTTATAATCAGCATTTCATCAGAAATGTGTTGGGAATAAATGGGCAGTAATTACAGAGGTTCTCTGGGACTGTATTGTAGGAAAGACGTACAGTTGTGGTCAAAAGTTTACATACATTTGTAAAAATCATAATGTCATGGCTGTCTTGAGTTTCCAATAAGTTCAACAAGTCTTATTTTTCTGTGATAGAGTGATCAGAACACA
>JAUZNJ010033984.1:0-12920 GCA_034780135.1 Jordanella pulchra | reverse complement strand
AATACAGCAATGGCACACATAACTGAGACTGCGCCTTTTTGTACGGTGAGCCTTATGGTCGTGAAAATACGGTAAACTAACTCTCGGGGTCCCTGTTAATTCTCCTCCTTCTTAAAGCCGCCTCCACCTCACAGCTGCATGAATTCTCAGCATGGTCGGCAGCTTCACATCGGTCCGAGCAACTCTTCATCTATGATGAAGCTGCACAGCACCATCGTACTGATGCACATTTCCAACGCATCCAAACGTTCACCAGACTCGGTTACTTGAATCCCAGCAAATCTTAAAGTGTAGTTTATTAAAACCATAGAAATGCAGGCATTTTAAATGAATGCAGACGTTCTCTCATTCAACTTTTCCCCACATCATCAGCTGCACAGGTAACATATAAACAGGAGAGTTTGTTTTGGGCCCTCACCGTTCCTCCAGCGGTTGAGCTCGTTCTCCAGCCATGTGATGGTGGTCCTCAGAGTCTTGTTCTTTTCCTTCTCCTTCTCCCACTTCTTTTTCCACTGTTCTGCTGTCAGCTCCACATTCAGACTCACCGTGTTTTTGATCGTCTTTGCCCTGTTGAGTCAGACGTAGGAGAGTTGAGGCATTTTATAGCTTTGGTTTCTCCTGTTCTGGTGAGATGCCAAACTTATGGCTATGCAGGTAACTTTAGCTACATCTCTAAATCCCATGCCCTCCATCTTTCTAAAACACCTCCTCTCACTTAGAGGAAAAACTGTGGCGCCTCATCTGCTTAAACAAAAAGATAGTGTTTGTTTTTGTACCTCTGTCCAAAGAGAAGAGTCGTCCTGGTCTCTGCGTCATTAAAAGAAGAAGGCGAGCAGCAGATGATCATGGTTGTCCGGCAGTTTCCTCCCAAGGAGTCCTGCAGGATCCTGGTCATCTTGCTGTCTCTGTAAGGCACGTAGGTCTGGACAAGAATGGAAACACAAAGTAGCTGTAACTGCTGGACTTTAAATGTTTCCTAAACGTTTCAGATGTTCTTAAATTGTAGTTTTATATCTGAATACATTTGTACCCAATGGGGTCTATGCAGGCTTTAAAAAAACATTGATCATTGAATGTAGGTACATCCAATGATCAATTAAAGTAATTTAACATCTTTGAGTAGCTACAGACCTTTCTGCAGATATTTTGAACCTAAGAATATAGTAATCTTTTAAATCTGCACCTAAAGAAAGGTTTTTAATTAAAAATGCAAGTAGGAAATTGAGTTAGGAGAATTATAAGTATGATAAATAGCAGAACCAGGCTCAGTGTGAGCGGCAGTCTGCTGAGGCCGACTGGGGTTCAAGAAGACAGAAACAGAGACATAAAAGGTAAAATAAAGTGAAAGCTTTAATCTGAGCAGCAGCTGGAGGCTTATGACAATTTTTCAGGAGTTCCACTGCTCAGATTAGAAGAAAATGTTGGGGACTGAACCAATCTACCTTTTATGGAAAAGGATAACTGTCACTTTATAAAAATTAGCCACAAGTTATATAGTTTTTATTATACCACTATATAGAAGAGGATGATCTGGTCAGATACAGAGGAAAGCTAAACTTGTACATCACTTTAAACGATCCATACTCATTTATAAGGAACTAGAAAGCAGTAGGATCCTGATCCTGCCCCAGGAATAACAAGCTGTGAAAAGGTTAAGGAACCATGTTTCTATTGCCTTACCGAGCCCTCAGCCAGGGCAGAGATGACGTTTCCCAATGACGACAGGGACTTGTTGATCATCTTTGCTTCGTCCAGAACTGTTCCCTCTGCACCGGTTTTTCCAACCTTTAAATAAAACAAACCCAAGAAGGCTCATTAGAGAAAACAATCTTTTTATGACAACGTCCGGAAACATATTACCACCTTAACAGAGCCTTACAACATTGTTATCTTATTAGTCAAAACTAGTTACAAAAGAAAGGTACACATTAGAAATTAGACCAAAGGAAGAGTCTTCTTGCCTTTTCACTCCCGGCCAGATCGACGAGGTACAGCTTGCCAGTGAGTTTCTGCTCCGTCTGAGTGTTTTCCTGCTTGATGTTGATGAGGAAGATGCTGTGACTCCTGGAGCTGTGCTCATTCATGTCTGAGGAGAACAGAGATACATGCTCACAAACATTAACAGAGCATCATCTAGGATTTTAAAAAAGAGAAAGTCCCAGAAGGATCCTTTTACTGTCTTTTAACGTTGCATCTGAGATGATTTATAATGTCAAATATAGCCCCAGATCAAACAGCACAGCTTAAATAGTTAGTCCTAAGTGAGTAATGAGAGGTTAACTCACCTTAAACCTATGAAGGGAATTTTGTTCCATTAGTGTTGCAAGTAAAGAACAGATTTTTATCAGTTGAAATTTGAAATTGATTACAATAAAAATGCAATCCAGCAAGAACATTTTCAGAAAACCTAAAAAGAATATATATATAAAAAAAGTGGATTTAGTTATCTAATTTCCTCAATTTGATTTTGCATATTTTATTTCATTATTTATTTTACTATATGTACTGATACAGATTTTGTTTTTCTAAATGTTATATATTACTTGTTTAAATTTCTTTTGAAAGACATTATATATATTTTTTTATCAAATATAAATAGTATATCAGATTGGGTCCTCTGAATTTGAGTTCTTTGCAAATTGCATTTTACAGATCATATTTTCTTCACTTTAAACCCAAAACAAATGCTTGCAGTCGTCACGAACATCAACCAATAAAAATGTTATTGCTAATATCCATGCAGACCAATGACAGTGCATAACTGGTCCTCACTCCAGAGGTAACAGAATCTGTATAGCACAATTTGTATAGAATGCAATTTGTTAAACGCAATATGAAAAAGTTACAATATAAAATCTGTAAAACAGTCAAATAAATAACATTTGAAAAAAATGTAAAAAATGACTATAAAAATGCTTTTTGAATTAAACATTTTCAACAGCAAATTAAGAAAACTACATTGGAAGAATAATAAAAAAACAAACTCTGAAAACACAGCTAAGTTACACTCAATTTTTTAATTTTAATTCTGTATTAAATTTTTCTTTCCAAATAAAATTTACCATAATGGGACAAAATACACTCCATATTAAGGTAGAATTTATTAGTATTGACGACTGCAAGCTCAGAATGACTCAACTCCTTTATAATTACCCAGGGGCGATACTAGCCATGTGGACAGTCACCTTTTTTACTATTTCCTATCTAAAATAACAGATGATCTCAACAAATGAAGCCCTGCACAGGTCAGAAACAGAGTGAAGACTTTGGTAGTGCTGAGAAGAGGCGATGGCCTGACTTCGACTGTGGTGGCAGTCAGGAGACCCGCTGAGGCCAAACCCATGAGAACCAGCAGCTCTGAAGGCACTCACTTGTGACCGCCACGTGTCTGTTGTTTTTGCCTTCGTCTATGGCATCCATTACTTCCTCAGGGCTGCACACAAATCGCTCGGTACATCCCTGCGGACACAAAGGCACATCACAAGGAAACGCTGTGTTCACCCACTGCACAGCAGGAGGGGCTGCACACAGACACAGTTATGGAGAGTGAGACAATGACATAGCGCACAGTCTCAGAGAGAACCGTGGAAGAGAAAAAGGAGAACGACCTCATTACTTTATCTTTTCAGTAATTTCAAGATTTATCATCTGATCATACTAATATTAGCTGAAGGCACCATAAAACACTCATCTCACCTTGACAAAGGGTACCCTGTTCTTGTCTTCATGCACAGACAGGTTTGTCTTTGTTACTGTACAGAAAAGTTTCATGAAACTAAATTAAATGCAGTTAATGATCTGTCTGTATGAGGAGAGAAAAGAAGGGTAGAGATGAAAACTGATTGCCTACCATCCAACAAGTCTCTGATTTTGTCCAAGTAGATTTCAAAGTATGAAACCTGCACAACAAACGGTCATTAAGAACTCCTTTACGGTGTATATGTGAATGTGTGTGAGCTCTGGAGCATTGGGCTGAGTGATTACGTACTTTGATGTGGAACTCTGAGTTCTCATCCATGGAGTAAATGTAGTTGAAGATGTCTTGAACAATCCTGGGAATGATTCCCATCATATCTGGGTCATGAAGTTTCCCCTTTAGAGAGGAGAAAAACAAAAATAATATCAGCCATTATTTAACTTAGTAGACAGGCCTGTGCCCCGTCCTGACCTGTTTTCTTTTGCAAAACTTGTAGGTTCTTTGCAACACTTAAATGTTTAATTAAATCAAACTCAATTTAATATCAAAGAAAAGGTGAGGGGATACACAGTGCAGATAAAAAAAAATTTCAACTTGTTGGTGACCTTTGAACCATCCTGTTGCATAAGCAAAATATGTAAGCTTTTAGATCATATATTAACTGCATCACCTCTTAATGCCTACTGTAGCGAATATGCAACATACCATTTGTATTGCGCAAACAGTAAAGATAACATGTGCATACCCCACCAAGGAACCTTTGGCAAACACTTGTTTCTAGTAGGATTAGTCCCTTAGGGAAATATTTCCTGCTGACGCAAGGATGCAAAATTTCACTCAAAAAGGATCAATTCAGTCAAGAAATAATAAACCATTTTTATAAACTAAGCTTACGCTTAGATAATGAATTTTGAAGTTATGACAACAATTCTGTTTGTAGCATATTTGCTACATTAGGCCATTGTGTAAATACAATGTCTTAAAATATAAAAAAACAGTTTTTCAGACTCAATAATTTGCCAAGTATTCTCAATAATATGCATAAAAATAACCTGGTGAAAAATAAACGTAGGTTTTATTACTGATTTCTTGGTATGTAATTTTTGACTGTTATAACTGTTTTTACAAATTTGCTCTATGTTTTATTCTATTTATAAGGTGAACATTTTTTGTCATATATGGATAAAATTGTTTTTTTACAGTTTTATTACTGTTTGATTTCTATGTTGATTTTGAGACTGTGCCTAACATATTTGCTACACACCCAAATTTCCATTTAAAGTTTTTATGCATCATTAAAAGTGACTGGACTTTTACTGCATTCACGAGGGCTCCCTGGCCGGTCCAGCAGAAGACCGTCATGTGGAGCCTGGTTCTACCAGAGATTTATTCCCAAAGGGGAGTTTTTCTCTCCACTGTCGCTTCATGCTTGCTCATCATGGTTGTTCAAACTAACATGCTCCTTATTTCAGTTGGTATCCATCTTTATTCTAACACCAGTTTCAGGCCTGGCGAGATTCATCCCGGTTTTCATTTATCAGCTCATGCATATAATTAAGGTAAGTTCAGTGCCAATGTTTTGCGTCAAAATCAGTCAAACTTGTCTAGTTGCAGTCTTTCTTTGTGTGAGTTTTTCAGGTTGAAATATATACATTAGGAGTCACCTGTATTTTTAATTTACTCAGATTATCTCTAATAATAAATTTGTTGGTAAATCTCAGAAATGTAAGTGTGAAGCAAATGAAGAAACCAAAGAAACCATCAGGTGGGGTAACTACCTTCCTACAACTCTGAATAGAAACATCACCTTACCTCCATTGTGTGCGTTTTACCAGAAGATGTCTGTCCGTAAGCGAATATTGTCCCGTTGTATCCCTCCAGAACATCTGCATCATTTATAGAGACCATCAAAACCCAGAGATTTGATCTGAGCCGCTGCGTTGCACTGATACCGGGAGGCTTTACCTTTAACGATCTTCAGAGCCACGGCATTGTAGAACTGCAACTGGGTCGTGTTGGACTGGAACACTCGGTCGAAGTAGTACGGTTTACCCTGCAGCCACAAAGAGAGGGTGGAGTGAGAAGCTTCTACTTTTTTTCAGCGAAAGTTTGATATACCTGGAAAGAAGGAGGAGGAAAATAACAGCAGGAAGATTTTGGGCAAAGATACAAACCTTTGGCTTTATGGCCCAAAGCATCAGTGCTCCACCACTGTTAGGTTCATTCACTTAAGAATTAAAAGAAGACACAAGAGTGGAAGATTACCTTTACCAGCGGGTGGAGAAGGAGCAGAAACCTGCTCTATTCTGACTTCATCTAGCTCCACCTTGCATTTTATTAGAATAGAAAGTGGGTGTACCCTGTTACAAAACGTCTCCAAGGATGGGGGTTTAAAGAACAGATGTACAAATCTTAAACATATAGTTAAACAACCAATCCTTCTATGGTTAAGATAAAAACAAGTCCAGCTTTGATTAATTATAGCTCTACATTCCTTCAGTTCTCCACACAGGATGTCCTTCTTATCGGGACTGGCAACTCTCAGAAACCAAGGCAGTCATCATTAACCCTTCACCTCAGGAACATGTCTCGTGATATGGATCCTGGAGCCGTTCCTCTCCCCCTCAGTCTCCTACTTTGGTGATCGTCCAAACAAAACCTCAGTGTGATCATATCATAAATCAGTTACACCTATGACCTTGGAGCATAATGGGAAAAGAGTCCTTAGGCTCTTCTCACGGTGATGCAGACTGAAGGAATTTCGAATAGCCTCCTTTCTTCAAGAATATATACACACATTAAGAAATGTAACTACTACAATTTAAAATAAAAATACATCACTAACATTTCTAAAAATCATCTAAGCAAACACTAGATAAAAACACTACAAATATTACATTATTCTAACAACCGTCCAGAATAAAACCGTTCATCAGAAGGATGTGCTGTTCTTTGTGATCCGCCTCCTGGACAGACTTTGAGGCATGTCTCATCAGCTTTAAAAGTTTGTCCTTTTCCCAACAGCTTCAGCTCAGTCAGACTGGATTTGAACATTGGTTTTCAAGTCTTGCTATCCATGTGACTTTCTTATTAATCTGAAACTTGGCTGAAAAAGTTCCTTTTTGATAAAGCTTAGAGTGGCTCAGCTTATCCTGAGCTAGCCCTATAGATATGCTGCTATGGGCTTAGACTGCTGGAGGACATAGCAACCGCTTTTATTCTGCTTCATTCAATCTTTATCCTCCATTTTTGCAGCATTTGTTATTTCAACCTCTAACTTTATGTTCTCTGATTCTTTTGCCATCGTAGATTCATCTGGTCTGTTCCTGCTGGGCTGTGACACCCTCCTGTAGAGCAACAGTTGCTGGGTTGCTGCCATCAACAGCTTAGATTAGATTATAGATTAGAGTTGTCCCTAAATTTTTAGGTGCATAGTCCTGTTTCTCTCCTAAACATAGCTATGGGGTCAAGCTTTTATTGTGAAAGCTGGATGTGCTCTTTTTCATCCCTTTGACATGAAAACTGGCTCAGAGCTTATCTTCACAACTTTCTTTCCCAAAAGAGCCACTGATGGAGCTAGTTTACTATTACCCTTTCTAAGGTAATAGAAAGTATTTACATATCCGTTCTGTTTAGTATGTCTGCTTCTATACTTGAACCCCAGTCGGCCTCAGCAGATTGCCTGGGGAATGTTTCTTCCTAATAGAATTGAGTTTTTCCTCTCCACTGTTGCTGCATGCATGCTCAGTGTGAGATATTGCTGTTCAGTTAATGAGTCAATGTAACCAATGGGCTTCATTAGTTAGAAAGCTTTTTACAAATCTAACTAGGATCCAACTGAATTGTCTCTCTAAAGTACCTTGAGATGACGTGTTATATGAATGAACTGAATTGAACTGACTTATTCCCTTCACATGGGAACATTCAATTCCCTCCATTTAAAATAAATGTTCTCTGCTCATCTTCAAATGACCTCTTTGCCTTCCCTGACCTCATGTCCGCCAGAGCTGCAAAGTAACTAGTTATATTTACTCGATTAACTCTATGAACAAAATATACTTCTGTGATAATTTTACTGCACTATACTCTTTGTAACATCACTATTATTTGAGTACAATTTCTGGCTGTTCATCTTCAGTTCCTTCATTAAATGATGAACAAACAAAAAATCAAAAAACAAGCTGCGCTGTTGAACTTGTTCAATTTGGAAAAGAAAATGCAACAACTTTTAAACTCTGTTACTTGAAGTTATTTGTATCTGTTTTAACTGTAAGTGTTGATATAAAGATTTTATGTTTCAGAAACTACAGCCTTACTTCATCTTAATGTGCCTTAAGCTGATATTTTTTTTCAAATAGGTGTGTAGAACATCTGCAGATAAGTAATAAATTAATTTTCTGTGTTTTTTCTTGGTGTTGCTAGGGGGAACCAGGGTTTCTGTGAACGTCTGTTCTGCCAACAAGAGAACATGACTTGTGTCATGAGACGATAAAACTTACTGGTTTAACTATGCTTATTCCCCTATTGTTGAAATGACTGCAAAAGAGCTACATAAACTGAAGACGTATGTAAAGTGTCAACAATGAAAAGAATGGATGAGATTGTTGACGGTTTTAAGGTAAAATATATATTTCTTTATTTATAAAATCCATAAGCTGAACCGTTGTTTGCCACCCCTGGTCTGAATGATAAATCAAAATAAAGAACAATTAAAACTTCCAAAAAATTCATTTCATATTCTTCTTTCTATTGAGGGGGTTGACAAATTCTAAAAATATGATTAACTGCGGTAACTGTGCGATGTTTAGAGACATAAATCATACTTTTTTATGTAGTTGATTTCCTAGAGATACATATTTCTCTCAGAGCAGTTTTTGTGATTGTGGGCCTATAATTGCTGTGGTATGCAGTCACAGCCATGCAGTTACCTAACAAAGACTGCAAAGAAGTGATGGAGAGTTTTTTTTTGTCCTGACTTTTACAGTTATTATGACATAGCCACAAAATATCCTAAGATTTTAAGTCCTAATGTGATCTAATAAGATTTTCAAGTAAACCGAATTTCACATTTTAACTAGCTGTAAACAACAACTCCCAAGATTAACAAATATTATATAAAAATTATCATTATAGTGTGTAATGAATGTATTCAACAAGATGAGTTTTGTGTTTTAAACTCTATAAAACTGACTTCTTTACCAGTAGCTAGTCTTAATGAGATGCCCCTATGAAATATGAAAGTTAGATGGATATGAGGGAACAAGATAATGCGACTATTTCAAGTGATTACAGGAATTATTTTTAAGCTCATCGACATGAAGTGTTCTGGTATTGCAGAACTTTTGATCTTGTTCATCTATGTAAAGGGATGAAGGATTGCTGTTTCAGTTCTATTGTAAAATCACGGGTGTGTCTGCATGCTAGAGGGGAAAAAAACAAAAACAAATAAAGGAACAGCTTCAGTGTGGCTCCAAAGGCAGCGACAGTCAGCTGTTAGTGTTCTGGCCCTAAGCCGATTCTTCACAGAATGGTCTGTTTTCTTACACATGAACCAAAGATAAAAGACCATTTGAATTTTGCTGCTGTTATTGACCTGGGAGCAATACAAACATGTTTACATCAGAACATACAGGATGTACTTATTATTCATCAATTTGAGCCCTTATGTTCTACAAAATAATCTCACCTACCCTAACCCAAGTGGCAGGAGAGAGGAACATCTGGACCTCCCTACTACAGCTGCTACCCCCGTGACCCAACCATGGACAAGGTGGTGAAGTTAGTGGTGATACACCAAGTGTATCATATTTGATACATTAATTTTTGAAATATCAGTGTAATATTTTGGTTCTTAAAAAAACTGAATTATACAATTAGACACATGTAGTGAACAGAACATATACTGTATAATGAATTGGATGCACAATAAGGTACAGTATGTGCTTGATACTAACAGTTGCAAAAGCTATTCAATGGCATGCTAGCAGATTCTTGTAGATATCCCATTTATTTCAGTAACTTGCGGGGGAGGCGGTGGTGCATTAAAGCCAAGATGATAAGTTATATTTCATGATAAATCAATATTTTGTAGAGTGAGAGTCAATAATTCATTATATATATATGCCTAGAGTCGGCTTTGGATGGCATAAAAAATCATGATGTATGCACTTTACATAACTGTTTTGCACATTTGGCTGAAGAAAGAACTGATTTGTTGCACTTTTTACTCATCCAAGTTAAAAAAAAACATCACTAAAGAGCAATGCACAATCCTGGCAACCAATCTCCCTAGAGTTTTAAATTAATTTAGCAAAAAGCTGCAAATATCCAATGCTGTTTTTGTTTTGTGCGATTTCCAGACAACTAATTTCTCTTATGTCAGTCAAGTGATCAAGTGTCATTCTTTCATCAGGTTTCATGTCCCTTCATCAAACAAACAGAAAACCATTACATCATTTTTTTCCCAACATATAAACTGGGTGAAAGATCCCTGCTGATATTTTTTATCTATATGCTAAAGACTTTGAGTATACAGGTGAGGGTATTGCACTGCAAAAAGTATGAACTCCAAGTTAAATATTTTTATTTTCCTTTGATTTTACCAGGTAAGACAACTTGCCAATGGATTAAGAGTATTTCTGTTTAAAATAGACAAAACAAAAGAATAAATAAATTTAACTCAAGTGCAAAATGTCAAATAATCTTCTTTTAAGGGCATCATCATTCCAGCTGATTTGTTGTTTTCTGCTTAAATTAAGGGTAAATGCTCTTCCTTAAAAGAAATTTGTACTTATTATTCAATTGTTTTTTGTAGTGTAGTGACCATGTTAAAGCACAAGCTATTCTAACAACGAGCTCGGTAAAAATGATAAACTTTTAGAAACATTTCATTTATGTAATAATATCCAGGATATGAGAGCAGTACCTGGAAAACAAAGCAAAAAGACTAACAGCTGAAGTGACGCCTTGTTTGGAAAGCATGAGAAAATTTCAAAAGTGGGCTTTTAGAATAAATTTCACATAATAAGGGAAAAACACTATGAGAAAACACTCTTCATCTCCAAGGACATAACAGAAACATACAATTTCTAAGTCTGTGAAGCTCCAAGGGTTTCCAAATATTTCAGCCTTTGACCCCAAAAATAACACTGCAGCAGACTGGAGACCCCTGAAAATACATAGTATTACTTTATATTAATGTATACATATAGAGTATAGTAATTATATGGGGGTTAAATGGGAGAAAGATATAAATGAATGTACATTTCAATAGTAATTATTTTCACTGCTTACTCTGTAAAATAATTGATTTGCAATTAATACTTTAAAAACTCTCAACAAGTTTCTTTTTTATATAATTTGAAAAAATTGTTTGATGCTCACATCTCATTTACATCAACCTGAATATGTGGAAATTAGGTAATTTTTCTGTTCTCTTAGAAGAACATGAACTTCCGTCTCCTTATTCTTCTACATGTTTGGCTTCCAGACTGACGAGTCTGGTTTTTGGATATTCAGCATGAGTAGTTGGATCACATCAGAGCATTGGGCCGTACACTGTAAGAATAGATATCATGAGCTGTGAACTTTTAATCCCTGTAGTTTTGTTGTTCAGTTTGAGCTGAAGCTGAGTACGAAGATTGAAAATATCTTATAGTTTATGCATAATCCCACAATGCTCTCTAAGAAACAACTAAATGCAAAGGACTAAATCTGTTTTAATTTACAACTGCAACAACAAATAAAGGGGATTATTCCATATAAACAATAAGAGAGAGATTGGTCAAAAATGCTCCCTGATGTTGGGGTTCTAAGGCTAAACTGCTGCTGTCCAAAAAACCACAAAGAAAAGCCTCAATTTGTTCAAATCTTTTTTAAACAAAACTTCCTGATGATATGTTAGAGCTTTGGGAAAATATCCTAGAGCAATAAATTAAAAGAGGATATCTGGAAGATTCTCCTCGTGTTAGCATAAAATGCATTACCAGTCAAAAGTTTGGACATACCAACCCATGAGTAGGTGTGTCCAGCAGCTGCTTTACTGCTTCAGGACTTGAATGTCTCGTTTTAACAGATGAGCTCTCTAGGAGAAAATCGTAAAGGCTAATCTCTACTTCGTGACCCTAAGTTTAAACGTGGTTAAGTAAAGGAGCAGAACATTCCCATCAAAAATACTCATTGCTCAGGGTAGGGCAATCTTTTTTCACATAGGTCCAGGCTGGTTTAAATGTTTTTTTTCTCCCTTTATTAGATTGAATCACCATTTGAAAACTACTTTTTTAATTACTAATCGGATTATCTTTGTCTAATAAACAAATGTGTTTGATGATCTCAAGAAAGCATAAAGAAAGAAGATCTTTGAAGGGCGAATCCTTTTTCACAGCATTGACTGGCTGCAGTATTCAAAAAAATATAACCAGACTCGGGATGGTTTTATTGTCTTCTGTTTTCTTTCTTCTATTACAGTTTTTATGAGCAGCAGCTGGTTTTGAAGTAGAAGAATAATATGCAAAGTTTTCAGATTGTTTAAAAAAAAGTTTGCAATCAAGGTAATTCAATTAGAATACCTCAAATTAATAAGGACACTTATGTTTCAAAAAAGTAGGAGCTAGAACCAGGAAGCAGGATGCTTCATATTGCCAATGCAGTTAACAAAGGGACCTCCTGACATGCTTAGCCACCGCTAGGTGCTATATGATTGCCTAAGTAGCAGAACATATAGGCACAGCCCCCCTGGCTTAGTTTTACAACAGTACATTATTTCTTATGGTGACACATGCTTGATTTTTGGGGTTTTTATAACAGATAATTTCCACCGATCATTACGTTTGTAGTTCTTTTCTGGATGACTGTAGTCCTGATTTAATAAGCATGTTTCTACAATTAAATGACTGCCATAAGACTAAAGGCTGTCTGGACTTAGCATAGGAATCCAGGCCTTCTTATCTGCCCTTCGTAGGGTTCTTACTATTGACCTCTCAAAAGGTGAAAGCATGGGAGCTAGAAACAGGAGGAGGACCAATATTTTAAAAGGACAATTATTCTTCTCCATAACCAGGTGACTTCTGAAGGTAGTTGGTCACACTGGTGTTTATTTAAGAGTACCTGACTGATCAACGCATTCTCACTCCCGACTCGTCATATATTGACGCCTGGGCAATGTCCCCTCAGCGTCACATATTGACGCGTCAGGTACCCCCTTCGCGTCAATATTTGACGAGAA
>JAUZNJ010033982.1:0-12921 GCA_034780135.1 Jordanella pulchra | reverse complement strand
AAAAAGGTAATTAGATATCGTTTGGTTGCATTTTTGAGCACTTCTTTATATGACTTTGTTGAACAACTTGCTGATTCAGTTCCGATATTTGGTCCAGGTATAAGTGCCCTGAATTAGTTATTAAGATAACGCATTAGCAATTTCAGTTGTTAAAATGACGACTGTTAAAGTTATATAATGTATAGAGGTGTCTATGGAGAAAATAGCACAAAACCGTTTTTGCCAAAAGCCCGGCAGTAACACTGAGATTGATGCAGGAAATTCTGTTTAGTGCTGGTTGTTTTCCACAGTCTGAATTCTACATTTTTTGTCAGCTTATAGTGTTTTTAAGGGAAACTACTGCACGTTGGTGAGATTAGATGCAGCAATGTCTCCATACCAAATAAGTGATAGATCACTTTTCACATGGATAAAGAAAGCAACGTCTGATTTCTGAAAAGCAGTAGAGTTTTATTTTTTTTTTGTCACAGCTTTCTATGTATCATCGTCAACTACAGATTGACACGGACTGTAAAAACACACTGAACATGTTAGCTTCTGTATTCTTTTCTCATGAAATTTTGTTTTCTTCCATGTTACAAAAATTGAATTATTCCACATTTACAAAAAACAGATTTCTTTAAAGTGAGGCTTTTTTGAACGTATCATCATTATTAGATATGTTTTGAGTTAAGATAACTGTCAATTATATAAAAAAAACGTTGTTATAGCTCATAAAAACCCCAAACATTTTGAGCAACAAAACCAAGGATGTTTCAAAATCAATAAGATCAAAACAATACTTTATCAGAAGCAATCACAAAAATGGAGAAGTCAGATTGAAAAAACAAAACTATACCAATCAAGGGATTAAATAAAAGAGATAAAATAATATAATTCACTACTTTTTACACCTAACACCTTATATGTAATGAAAAGCAGTTGCCAATGTAGAATATATAATGTCGAGAAAAAAAAGTTTAGAATACAATAAGGTAAACTCAAATAATAAATGTAGAGAAATAACCACAGCTCACAGACTGTGACACCCCAGGTGTTAGAACGTAGAACCAATGTATTCATATTTTCACTGATCTGTAATTCCTGTAGCTTTAGGAGCCTATTAGTAACGAGAATTAAAGCCATTGAGGGTAAGGTTGTTTTGAATTACAATTTCCAACTCTATATGAAATAAAAAATAATGTGTAAAATTATCACCTATCATGATCCCAGCTGTTCATTACCTCTACAGGTAAAGCTAAAGACAAATTATTTGAAGACAAAGCAACAAGTCTTTTTGAAAAATAGACCTCTGATGTTTGCATTTCTTCTCTAATTATTGCCAAATACATTCATAAGTGAGGTCTGCAGGTACTTTGTAAAAGGAACAAAGAGGTCACCTGAGCTCAAGACCACGATAACTCGTAAGCTCACTCTTTTCATACTGGGACTTTTACCTCCATGGACCCAGCCCACTTTCTTATGTTTACCAAATTTCCTTAACACATCATTTTTGAAAAAAAAAATCATTTAACAGCTATTCTTCAGAGCTTACAATACACATTGTTTGCTTTTGATGTGGTATTACAACTATCACACAGCATGGTGTTACCACTCCTGTGCACATCTGACACCGGTTCATCATGTTTAGGTTTGAAAATCTCTCCTTCAGTCCTCCAAAAACGCTTTCTGTTGTTTTTGGCAAATAATTCACTTATTTTCTCTTCTGAGTCAATTTATTTCTCTAGAGGAATAGGTATAACTGTAACTTACAGTAGGCTTAAAAGGGTTAAACCAGTAACTCTTCAAATTCACTGAGAGCAGAAAAAATATTATGTATAAATTACAATTAACATATTTAAACAAATTTTCTAATCATTTAGCAGTGAGGATTAAGAGAAATGAAGTTGATAAACTGAGTGCAATTCAAATAAAGCTGTTTTGTTCTGTGTTCTCATATTTCCCAAACACTTACACACAAACAAGTAGGACTAAAGAATCCATACTGTTAGATTGCTGTTCAGTGGCTTGTATTGACCATGGTTTGCCAGGCTTCCCCAGGGACTACACCTCATTCCTTTTTACAAACACCTTTTTACACATAAATACAGGCTGAACAAACTTATGCATAGGTACAAAGAGTCAGCAAATCCTGTGGGGCTTTTTAGCAATTCCAGGGAAGTGATTGATTATCTCAGGAGTTGTATTTCAGGGAGCCCACAGAGGGGTGTGGGGGTGGCACTATCTACAGTTTGGAGAAGAATTGTGTTAAAAAGAAATGTGTTTTAAACAATTCATATGCAGCAGTGTGGGTGCATATAAATGATGATTTTTCATCTGTTTATCTCTGCCTGATCTCTAAGTTCATCCCAGACTCGTGCTTTGGTTCCTTTAGTTTCCTTATGTTTATATCCCCACCACCACCTATTCTTTCTATGGTATCTGTTGATCACTCCACCATTTTCATTTTCTGTTTAACATTTTTTTTTTCTTTTTTTCTGCACACATGGTCACAGGAATGTAATGTAATTTAGATAAAAAAATGAAAGGAGTGATTAAGGAAGATAAAAGAAAAGGAAATGATATAGAATAAATTGGGAAACCTAAAGATAAGAGAAGAATCCAGAAAAGTGAAGAGTTAATGGTCAATGGTATGGCAGAAAATTTACATGCAAGTCACATCTTGCAACACTCAAGTTAATGGAAGGTGTAAAGTGAAATCTGTCACATCCTGCCTAAGAGCTTTCTAAAACACTGGACTAGATTTATTTGCCAAGGAACTAAGCTGCTGCCTGAAGCTTAAAAAAACAGAGCCGGTTCAGAAACTTTAGGTGAGAAAAAAGTGAGAGAAATTATTTCACTAAGTGAGCATGAGTCTGTGTGTGTGAGATATTGATTAGGGCAATAGGGAAAAAAAATCCCCCACCCCCTGGATATACAAAATGGAAGCCGTGGCCTCTGATAAAACACTAAAGTCAGACTGGTTCTTAGTATAGAGATATCCACACTAATTATTTGCGTGTACTGCTTCTTATTGGTGGTACTCTGTCTGAACCAGTAAGCTGTAGTAATTCAGCTCAGTTCTTTATGCCATATAAGGGACACTGTATAAAAAGCTTATCAAAAGTCACTCATTTCCCACCAAAGCACAAGGGATTATAATGATGCTTACTTTGTTGCATTACAGTGGCTTTGGAAATAATGTGCCACTGGATTTTTCTTATTCCTTTTTTGAATTAAAATAATAAACAGTGACTGAAGCATGCTTGGTTGAAAACGTGAAGTTTGAACGTTGCTCTTCTCAGCCTTTTTCCCTCAGTAATGTGCCTAGCAAATGTTTTCATTTTGTCAATTAGACATTTAATTTAATTCAAAGGTTATTAAAGTAAATCATTTATTTATTTTTTACAAATACTGTACACTGTGCATTTGCATTCAGATTTCTATAGTTTGAATCCCTGTAAATAATATCAACTGCCACCAACTTCAGAAGTCAACTAATTATTAAAAAGTGTTCACCTCTGTATAAATGCTACTCTGTTCTGAATGCCTCTGAAATCTCATTAAATCAATGTAAAAAAAGCAATATATTTGTTGGACATGGATAGATTATGAACTATTTAAGCTGCTTTTTTGAAGTGCCTTTCAAGCATTATTTGAAAATAAAAAGCATAAAAAACTGCAAACCACTTAACTTGACAAGTGAACAAAAACATAATTCAAAGAAGCAGCCAGATAAACTTGTAGTATTTAGACAGTGACAGCTCCCTGGGGAGAATCTCTTGTCAGGATAGTTATCAGTTGTGATCGAGTTTTATATTTAAAGCATTATTAATTAGCATTTATTCTTAAAGGAAAAACACAGGTGAAAGATTTAGTAACATTATTCTGCTTATTTTAGATATGATTTTTTTTTTTATCCCTAACAGTCAACATCATTGGTCTATAAGTTGGTTTTTGGCAGCCTGCAGAGAAAATAACTGAAGATTATAAAGAAAGGATATACTTAAAGGCAGCACAGCGTTTTGAGGGAGTTGTTTTCTCAGTTTGTTACATAATCATGAAAAGGCAGATAACAGCAATAGTTGAGGTAAAGATGAGGTCTTAGTAGAACAAACAAAATTGTCATGACAGCTGTCAGAGTACGGTTCACAGCTAGAAAGAATCATCAGAGTTGCATCTGACTGTTAGAGACAAGACTCTTCAGAATGATAAATGATGGATGGCAACCCTTCCAGCAGAAATATCTGTACATATATTTCTGTTTGTATCATTTAAAAAAAGAAAGCCCCAAAGCAGAACTGAAAGGTTCAAAGGATATCTAACGCATAAATGAAACGTGTTTTTGAATTAAAAACTAAGTTTTTGACTACAACAAAAATAAGTACAGTAAAAAGCAAATAAAATGCTTTGTGAGATGAAACTATTTATTGTCAAAAGATATCAGGCTAGGTTATGTTGAGAAGGACGTGGAGCATAGATTACATTAAACCTAAATCTTTCCAAAATGCATTCAGTAAGAATAATGACCCACAACAGACTATGAAATACCACAGATATGTAAAATTCAATGTTGAATCAGTATTGATTGTTAGTATGGTAAAATTAGTACATCTGCTTTAAACTCGGGAGAATATTTATCTATCACCATATCTAATGCTGTTTTCTCCTACAGGTGCCAATGCCTCAGCCCCAGACCAGCTGAGTTTGGCTCTTGCGTGGAACAGAGTTGACATTGCACGAAGTCAGATCTTCATCTATGGACAGCAGTGGCCTGTAAGAAGAAACAAATGTATAGATATTTAGGGTTACACTAAATGCTCTCATATTATTTTTATTTATATTGGTGTCAAAGTTTTGGGGTCATTATTGTACAATTTATAAGATAGAATGTCCTTTCTTACTTTTAAAAATCTATGGCTACATTATACAAAAAGATAGCAGCTTAAAAAAACCTATATGGAGTATTAATCTCATACCAGATGTATTTTATTTGTTCTCTACTCTTTGTGAAGGTTGGTTCCCTGGAACAGGCAATGCTGGATGCCTTAGTTTTGGACAGAGTGGACTTTGTCAAGCTGCTAATTGAAAATGGAGTCAGCATGCACCGCTTTCTCACACTTTCTAGACTGGAGGAGCTGTACAACACGGTATAACAAAAATAAATTAGGTGGTGCTACTCTTCTTTTGCTTGCTTCTCTTTCTAATTCTTTCCTTTTATTCCCCACAGCGACATGGACCATCAAACACTCTTTACCACCTTGTCAGAGATGTCAAAAAGGTAAGACTGTCATTACCGTCTCAGTAGCTCTGTAGCTGCTCAGGCTCAATGGATGCTAATATTGTACTCTGGACATGTTTGACTACCAAGAATCAGCTGCTTTTTGTGGTGTGTATATGTCGTACGTGTCTTTGTTTGTTTTTGTGTGAATATATTTGGTAGATCTAGCTGCTGTTAGCGTCAGCATAGAGGACAGCTTTTCTCTTTCAGCTGGTTTTGCGCACTGCATTGGCTGTTTAGAGCTTTGCACGTTTTCCAACCCTCATGACTCATAATCTTTCCTTTCTCCAAGGCCCACACCATTGTGGTAAATAAACAGCAGCAGTGTTTGATACTGTTAACTCCACAGGAGCTGAGATGGACTTAAATGTGTAAAAAAGATACACTTTACTGACACTTCACACACATGGTAATACAATATTTTTTTATTCCTCACTAATATTAAATCAGACTAAATATTTCTTGTTTCTGTTCATTATGAATTGTATGAATTTTTTAAGTTTGCTAAATGCCAGAATAATGAAAGACAATTTTGTTTGAGCCTGATCCAAAAAGAATTTATATAAGGAGTGCTAAACTGTGTGGGGAAAAACTATTTACATGTACAATAAGTCAATGCATTGTGAGGGTTTTGTTTGTAAAACATTAGACAGGCAAAAATATTTGGTCCTCCTCCTTTAGAAAATGTAATTGCAATTGCTGCTGGCAGGTTGAAATGGTCTATGAAAGGAAGATGTACTTTATAGCCATTGAGTTTTAGGAAATTACAATAATTATAAAAATATATATACTAACAACGGATAAGGGTAATGTCTTTAAAATTGTTCCTGATCATTTCATACCTCTGTAGGTTTCAGACCAGCTAATTGTAGCCACACCTTTAGTTTTTAAGGCAATATCTTGGAGATACTGACTCCGTGTGATGTCGAGGGAACATCAAAAGAAATCAGGGAAGAAAAAAATTGTGGCCTTCAACAAATCTGCCTCACACTTAGGTACAAATTCAAGTTGCCTGAAGGTGCCAGGCGAATCTGTTCAAACAAATATAACCAAATAAAACAGTGTGTTGGTGTCCAGCTAGGGAATTCAGTGAAAAGAAAACTTCTCTGTTTCAGATATTAATTTGTGTCTGTGTAAAATGTATGTATCAACCCAAAAACAACAGTAAAAGACTTGGTGAAGATGGAAAGTGATGTTATTTAAATTAAGGACTCCCTTAACAATATAAGCTGCAAGTAAGGAGCCATGAATTCTCACACATTTTATAACAGACAGAGAAAGAACCACATTTTTAGAGACATGCCCTGTGGTCTAAAGAAACTGTTTTGGTGTTTGGCTTTACTTTCTATAGCTACAGTTGAGTGAGTGCAAGACTGACATCACTATGATTTTTGGTTTGTCAGCTTCATGATGTTTGAGGGTTGTAATACTGAGGTTGAGTTTATAATAGAAGGTCTAGTAATAAAAGGATATCATTCAGAAATATTAACATGAAATTAAAAAAAGATCAGCAATGAAATTATGCTTTAGGCAAACATGTGTCCCAAAAAGACAGTGAATCTAACCTTGTAGCCAGTGTTAAAAAACAAGCCCAAACACAATAAAGTCAATGATTTAGAGTGCAAGTGACGAAGCCTTGGTCTCAGTCTCACGGAAATTATGTGAGAAGAGTTGAAAAGGTTTGGATGAGAAAGGAACCCTGGGAGCTGACTTACTTACATCAGTTCTGTGAGGAAGAATGGAGCAGAATGGCAGCAAGCTATTGTAAGCATGTGGATGGTTATCCCAAAATATTTGACACATGTCAAAGCAATTCTTTTAAGGAAAGATATGTGGACATCTAAATTTAAATTGTCAATCTAATCCCTCTTTTCTGATCATAGATATTCTGGAATTTAGCAAATGGAAGAGTTGTTGGTAATCCTTTCTGACCTGAAACAAAAACTGTTAATTGAAATCAAAAAGTAGAACTTTTATTTTGAATAAAGCAATTATTATAGCTATATTTCCATATAGAACATCTCTGGACAAAATAATCGCTTTTAATGTTGTTGCACATTTTAAGAATTACCATAATGCCTCAAGGTTATAAAACATAGGGACTAGATTTTAAATTAACCATCTCCTTGCTTGCCAATCAAGAGACATCCCTTTCTTAAGAGATGATGTAAAGGCCAGCAACTGCAGATTTAGTATTCTGTGATTTTCCGTGTTATAAGCCTATATTGCGCTTTGAGTTAATTCAAATAACGAACACCTTAAACAAAGCTGTAATCTGATGTTTCTGTGGAAAAAATACACTGCATTTCTCATACAATTGTGTATCACCATCATGCAACCCTTTAGTGCATGGCATAATTTTTCCCTTCTATGCCAGTAAAGGTGTGTAACTGAACATTGTAGCTGAATGTCTTTGTGTCACTGTGATTTAAGTATGTCCTCTAATTAGATTTAACTGATGCCCTTAGGTTAGGTCTCTATGTCATCCCCATTCTCTTTTACTCCTCATTGTTCTCCTAGAGCTGTTTTGCTGTAATAATAGCAAACATATTTTTTTTTCTAAGTCTGAGTTGTATGGTAAAAAAGTAGGAAAAGCCATTGGAAGCTATAAGGCAGCTGGCATGCAGGTTGCAGAAATGGATATGGTTTAATTTTCATCAGGCAAATGTAAGATAAGATAGATCCATAAAAATGCACCTAGCAAAAGTAGAATCTGGACTAGACTTACCCCGATAAAAAGCATTATTCAAATACAAAATAAACATTGACAGACTACAAAACATTTAGTTGTTTCATTTCATAAAGTCTGAGTCAATTGTTAGCAAAATTTAAGAGAATAACTTCTAAAGCAAAATAATACCTTTGCAACAGACAACAATTTTAGTGCCAAAACTGAAATGGTGCAAAGCTGCTTTTCATGCTTCATTCTCAAGAGCCAGGATTTTGAATAAAGATTTTTCTAGGTCTAACTAAACGCCTCCAAATTCTAAAAATATAATCTTTCTTACATGTATTTACATTTTTTTCTAGTCTGTATTTAGCTCAGAAAAATGCATAATCATACATATGTATGTCATACCTTAATTTAGTGTCATAGGAAAAAACTATTCAGCTATGGAATCCCGTTAAATAAGGTAATCTATGGTAATTCACTCAGCCAGCACTTTATTTTATCTTTGCAAAGATGAGAACAAGATGATCTTAACAGCCTTCACAGCTTGATGTTCTGCCCTTCTCTGATCTAGATCTTCTTTTACTAACCTAAAGCCTGCAGAAAAGCTGTGACTGTCTCCACATACAGTTAATCCAAAGAAGTTACAGACAGTTGAAGGAAAGAGTAAAATGTTATGAACAAACCTAGAGAATGAGTAGAGCATGTTATGGGAGCTACTATTTTCTGTCCCAAACAATCCCTAATGGTAAAGAACAACTCCTCTCACCCAGACACTGTGTAGCCTTCCAGGTAGGCAATGCCTGAGTGAAAACTTTTATAAAGTAAATACAAATGAAAATCACCAGTAATAAATCGATATATGTAGGGACATCCATAGGAAATTGATTTTTCCAACCACATTTAGCATACACAAAGACAGCTTGTTCTGTCCATTTGATCAACTTCAGTGATGTTTCAGACACATAAAAATCAAAAACATATTTATGTGGAAACATGTCATGTTGCCTTTTTTATTAGTCGATTCAACCAAATCTAACTGAGTTATGCTCCCTATTGATAACAAATACTCTCATAGAGCTTGTTTGAACTTAAGCTGCTTTTTCAATGATTTTCTATCAGTTAAGTATGACATGAAATTGGAAAGGTGGATAAAACTTATAATGTTGGTACATGCAGTGCTCGAAGATGGTAAGAATATCAATAGTATTTTTGCTTTTTTAGAAATTTAATGGAAAACACAAAATATAACCAGCATGACCAGGTTACGTGAGAATTTGATCACCATTAGTTCAAACTGTTTGATACTATTTTCTAAGTAAAGTATAGCTGAATATTGCGGTGTCCATTTTTCCAGCCTCATCAAGATGTAAGAACCTTGGAAAAAAAATGTGATAAAACCTTTTAATACCTTGCTATATTCTCATGTCAAGATATTTGCTGCAGTTTTTTAAAAGTCAGGTTTGTAGATTGTGTAACCTTCCTTACCACACTGCTCATTCATATGGTGGGGAGACAAACTAGGGTCTTTATAAAGTCTTGGTTGTATCATTTGTGGTTGTTTTAAAAAGATTATTACTCTGACTGTAGATGTGAGAAGGTTTGGGTGATTGACCAATCTTTGTTATCACCTCTTTACAAATGAATACAACTACACATCTACCATGTTTGAATTCAGTCAAATGACTACTGAGGCTTTTTTTATAAATCTTTACCAGGGGTACCAGTAACTGTGTAGGGATAGTGACAAAAATGCTGCTGCACAGTGCTATAAACTGTAAAGGTGGAAAGTTGAAAATGAGTAATTATACTGAATAGTTAAAACTTATCATTTAGTAAAATATCTACCAACTCAAAATGTGTTGAGTTTGTGTAAAGTGTTCTTGTTTTTTGTTTTTTGAGAACATTTATCTCAAACCTTTGCAATAATCTGATTTGTTTGTGTGTTAATTAATATTAACTTAAGTTGTTTATTATTAAGTTATTTAACAATAATAAGAAAGTGCATTTGCAGATTTTGATGATGAAGCATTGGCTGACTTGGGAATGGATGTAGCCATGATTAAGGATAAAGTTACATTTATGGGGAGTCTTCAATGTTGCTGGTTAGCATGTTATTGAATGTCAAAATGTTAGCAAATAACCGTTGTGTAATGAAATAGTCATTATGCTATTACTTGATAGTTGTATTATAATACCACAGAGTATGAATGTCAAATCTGGGTTACAGGTAGTATTTTGATGTTTTAGTGTCTTTTTGTCAACAGTTGGGTGTAAAGGAACAGCTCACCATAAAACTTAAACTCCTTCCAAAAAGAAGTGCCTAAGTTAGTAAAACTAAAGATATTTAGTAATCATAAGGAAAATGCTTTGAGTTGGCATAATTAATTATTTTTGATTATAGTGAAATCTAAATAAAGAACTACAATTAAAAAAAACTATTTTCTAAATGGTGATTTTAAGTTTATTAACTTAAAAAAAATTGTTTTTTGTAATCTATTCAGGTTCACAGTGCAGACTTAGACTCAACTTTATTTATCCCTTGAGATTACTCCTTCAGGGAAATTATGGTTCCAGTAGTTTATAAAATGAAATGCAAAGGACAAGGTTAAAGTAAGATGACATATTGAAAATAAATATAAGAATCAAATAAAATATAACATAAAAGATTAAAAGTGTATATAATACAAAAGTTGTGTAGGAGGAAGGATGGAGTTTGTGAGATTGCTTTAATAGTTACATACCTCTGAAAGTAGGATAATCTAAGCAATTTCTGTGGAACTAATT
This sequence comes from Jordanella pulchra, assembly GCA_034780135.1. Lineage (NCBI taxonomy): Eukaryota > Metazoa > Chordata > Actinopteri > Cyprinodontiformes > Cyprinodontidae > Jordanella > Jordanella pulchra. The sequence goes on along the minus strand of JAUZNJ010033982.1, from coordinate 2,203 downwards.
AAATCTTTGAGGTGTAATAATCAGATTTTTATGAATAATAGCAAAAGATAAAGGTTAAGTCTTCAAGGATAAATCCAAGGTTAGAAGTTGAGTAGAGAACAAATACTGAAATATACTAGCTATATATGTCTTTGAAGTTCTGCTCTAAGTTTACTCTGTAACTTGTCGAATTGTGACCTTCATCCCCACTGAGGATTAGAAATTAGTTTGCTTAGTAAGACAACCAGAGGTTGTTGTCTAAAAATGATTTGATCTTTATTTTTTTTAATTCATGAAAATACTAAATGGAATTAAACAGATTATTTATATATTCTTTTAGCTGATATTATCTTCTCAATATATTATGAAAACGGTCATCCATAAGTATTCTTCTACATCAACATCTTGTTTTAGTCGTAAAAACACAGTTTCCATCAGGAGTGAGACTTTTACAACTCTTATAGCTTGTGCTGAGATGTTGTAAGGCATCAGTGTGGGGATGGGGGCAGCACTTTATTCTGCAGCAACCACTTCCAGTTAAGATTATGTCATCTGGCAATGTCAAGAGTATAAAAAGTAGTTCAAATCTTGTTTTTGTGGTTAGATAGCTGCTCACAAAGTGATTTGGTGGGAGAGGTATCCTAGGGTGGCACAAAGGTTGGTGATTCAAAACTCAGGTTGTTATCTGGGTCCACAGGAAACACTCTTAACCACAGATTGGTGTCAGTGCACTACTTGATGTGCTATACTGCTCCCTAAGAAAGAGAGGACCAATTTTCCTGCTGTGGGACTTTTCTTTAGAAATGGAGATTACTTCAAGGTTAAACTGCTTAAAGATCTAATTAATATTTTAAAAACCTTTATGACATAAAATCAAAATTTTTTTTCCAAGAAAGTATGTAAAAAAACACTTTAATTGGTCATTTTACCTAACATCTTTTAAGCATTAGTAATGAGAGAGTACGGCTTTAAGGTGGTGGGATTTGTTTGATCTCCCAGCCTATTGAAGTGGGAACACAGCCTATTGCAGAAGCCGAGTGACAGAACTGGTTTTAAATATGTCAGACAACTGGTTTGTCCCAAAAGAGCAGTGGAGGCAGAGTAATAACCGTGGTGTCTAAGATCAAATTTGATGGCATGATGAGGAGCAACGAATATTGACATATTGCACATAAAAGACTTCTGTTTCAATATTGACTCACCCCTCCAGCTTTAATAGCTGCCTGTAGCTCCATGCTCCTACTTTAGCTCTCTTCCAGTATTTAGTCTTCCATAAAACTCATTATCCTCCTAAATAAAATAATGACACTCATTTGGGTCCTTGTTGTGATATTACTCAGACATGACATTTTGATCCAAATAGTATAATCTTAAGGTTTCAATATCCTTTCTGCCTCAGTCAGGTGATGTTAGTCTTTAGACTACTATTGACATGCAAGCCAAATGATTATGCCAAATAAATTAAAAAAAACAGAGGCAAAGTCTTGTTAAGACACTGACATTTTCAAAAGACTGGAAGAGAGATACTGCCTGAGTTTCTGTGTCCCAAATATCCGCTGCTCTTGCTTATCGTGCGGTTTACTCACTGACATTGTGTGTTCTTTCCAAGCGAGAATATCCAGGGTTCAGTTGGATCTACTTCAAGGTGAATCTGATGATCACGTTTTTCCTTTGTAGCAACAAACAATTTGTGATGGATTTTGTGTTTGTCAGTGTGTATGGTTTATTTCTGATCTCTTGTTTCCCCAACTTTGATAATCAATCGGTGTTGGTTGTTAACACACTCTGATTTATAGGGAAACCTGCCGCCGGACTACCGCATCAGCCTCATCGACATTGGGTTAGTCATTGAATACCTCATGGGTGGAGCGTATCGATGCAACTACACCAGGAAGAGATTCAGAACACTCTACCATAATCTTTTTGGGCCCAAAAGAGTAAGTAATTGATCTTTACCTTCATTAGCATATTACTATTCCAGCACTAATGTCGTTAATTGAAGCAGACCATGTCAGTTGGATTAGCCTCATGATCAGATTTTTTTGCAAGTGCAACACAAACTAAATTATATTCTATTAATTAAATACAAATATAGGGTACCATAAGGAGGAAATTTAATCTTGCTGATGCAAGTAGTTAGTAAGGATAAATAAGAGCCTTTAAAATGTTTTTTAAGTCCATCTGATAATTGAAATTTGTAGTAAATCAGAAACATAGAATAACA
>JAUZNJ010033981.1:0-12921 GCA_034780135.1 Jordanella pulchra | reverse complement strand
ATTTCCTTCAGAAAATATTCCACTATATGTACTTAAACTTCATGGGTGCCAATAATGGTGAGCAGGACTGTATAAAAATACAATTTCTCTCTGGCTCAATCGGAATATCTCAAAATGGTGTAAACCACGGCCACAGCCTCAGTCGCTGTCATTCATGTGAATGTCTGCTACGTAATGACATCCCTAAGGCTGAAGGCTGGATTTATCACAGCAGTATCAAGATCCTTTCCTACCCTGAGCAGAGTTCTTACTATTTACTCCCCAAAAGGCCAAGGCACAGGAGCTAGGAACAGGAGGTAGAGGCTATAGTTTGTGACATTCAGATCGAGTCTCTGTGTATGAGGAGGTTCGTTGTAGTCTTTGGTTTGCTTTCAGTTTCTTGGGGGACTAACCAGCAGTGGTAAATCCAGAAAATGTTTTATAGGGGTGGCCAGACAGGGCCCAATATGTACCGAGGGGCGGCCAAAAAAAAATGGGAACCAAAACCAGTTTAGGGTCAGTCTTCATCAGGTCATCTGCTCTGGAGCCACAGGTGGCTCTTTGGACCCTCTACAATGGCCCTAAATAGTGGCTAAAAATGGTATAAAGAACTAACTAATGTACTTTAATGACAAATACCAGTCTGAGAAGCTTTAGGGGCTTTTATAAATAATTTGAAAATTCTGTTTTCACTACAGAATGACATTAAAAGCACAATAATTATGATTTTTAGAGCTATAAAGCAAAAAAGAGCCAGACAAGAATCTGTCACATTAGTTGATAGTATGTTTAAAGGTCTTTGAATGAGCACAGAGTTTTCTTCTCTTTCTCAACTGTTAATTCCCGGTACCTTAAGTGTGATAATACCTGTATTCCTTGTCTCTGTTTTCGCTTCTTTTATTGGGCCAACCCCCAGTTAAGCCTGGGATACATTGTGCGATATTTTCAACCTTTGCTCGCAGCCACGTTCAAAAGCTCACAGCGTGCGCTGTATGTCCTCACACTGTACAAACCATCACTCGGATGCAATCTGACTATTCACACTATATGTCCTCAAAGACATGTTGGGGTCTTATGGAATCCTGACATGCAACGCAGTAAATAGAGGTAGCTAGTTATAGAAGAAGAAGAAAAAGAGACCTCAATTTTTTTTTAGCGCATTTGTAACCTGAAAACCTTCAAGGAAAGAGCTCTCAATCTGGTTGTATCACCGCTTCAACATATATTTCACTCATGAACCACAACCGAAATATATAACAGGTTTGATTTTCTTGCCACCCACAATTTCTGATCTGGAGCTCGTCGTGAGGTGCCAAACACCCCCTTTTATACCGCATGACACACGATTTTGGGTCATCTCAAAAACAACCAAAAATGGGACAGTGTATGCCGGGCATTATGGTATTTCTGATCTCCCAACTAAGGGCATCTGGGCAGACCTTCCCTCACCAAATGGAATGAGGTACAGAAATGGACAGATGCATTGTAAACGCATAAACTCACAAACCTCCAGACAAGGTAGAAACAGGGGCATTGTAAAAGCTCTGATCTCTTAAGGTAATTTGTTACCTTTTTATGCAATACAGTGAATGTTCTGAAGAGGGGAAGAGCTCTAAAAAACTACTCGGAGTTGATTTATAAAGAACTTTTATCGAAACTTTGATGCAGTTACTAACACATGGGTGGCACTGTTGATCCCAGAGTAAGTGTCCTTTGTAAGCTTAACTAATCTCTGGTTTTCTGTTGGTCTGTGGGAGCTGTGGTGAACTCCTTTAAACTAGATACTGTAGTGGTAAGATTGTAGAATAGGTGTCATATTTTTCCCAAAATAACTGATTTGAGAACTTGTGGGAAAAATGGCGATCTTTAAGGGAACGATTAATAAGAAAAAGGATTACAGCAATCAAGGTGTACAATCTGGCACTGCATGGGATTCATTTTGGTCATCATATATTAAAGCTATATAAGATAATAGATTTTAGGAATGTGAGAAGCACATGGATAGACAGAGACATTACAGACAACAACAACCAACCCAGGATCGCAACATGGATGGATGAACTGATTGTGGGGTACGCCCTTGACAGGGTACAATTACGTTGCAGGGCCAACAAAGAAGCAAACAAGACAGACTACTGCGCAAACACAGTCACAACCAGAGCAATTCAAAGTCAGGGATTTACATAAGATTCAGACGGTGGGATGGAGACTGGCCTCAGAGAGAACTCAGGTATTTATGCAAACTTCAAACATGAAGCTTGCAGCAGACCTTTGTTTTAGTTCTTCAATGTGTAGGGCAAAAGGGCTAACTGGCTACAGTTATAACAAAATAACTGAGCAAGTTTAAAAATGAAGCTTCAGTCATATTGAGGAAGGGCTACAGTTTTCACCAGGTTTCTGCTACCTGTAGTTCCAGATCTGCAAGTGGCTCTTTATCTCTGTAACCAACCTAATATATCAAACAATGAACTATTCCCCCTTTTTTGTTGTTGTTTTTTCTTGTTATATTTTTTATAAAAAAAACAAACAAAACAAAACAAGAAAAAACACCAAATCCCCTTAGTCATTTGGTCTAGAATCGCCTTTTTGAAAGAACATTACATTCTAAATAACCTTATTGTGCTTAAACTAGTAGGGTAGAATACATGTTTTAACCGTTCTGTTAGGGAAACTGCATGAACCTAATAGGTAGTGTAAATTACACACAGATACACTCCAAACCAACCAGTTGTGTGTATCTTCTCCACCTACTCACCCTCTAGTTTTCCATTATACAAACACACTATGCTTCTCTCTTCCATGGCTAAACTCATGATAACTTCATGGATTCTGATCCCTCAAACAAATGTTGTTTTTTTTCTGCCATCAGTCATTAGGGAAGCACCTCTGCCTCTTTAGAAAAAGATAAAACCTTTTTGGCAAAAAGGAAACTGATTGGGAAAGCTGGCTGCCTGCTGTTCAGAGTGCAGTATGGAGGCAAAGGCCAATGAGAAACACTGGTGGATGGAGGTTACAAACGCACTCTGAACCCACTGACTCAGCAAAAGCTGGATGCATGCGAAATGACACTTTGCAGTGTTTTAAAGGGGCAGAGTGCAAACTTGCAACACTCCAAAGGAAGGTGAAAAATGCAGTGTCATAATCTGGCCAACTGTGCACGCCCTCCCCTTTTGGAGCATTAAATAACCTTTTTTGGCTTGTTTTGCTCCATGTTGATACAGGTAGAGGAGTGCTTTGTATGTCTTTTAACCCAAAGGGCACTGTCTGACTAAATGCCTGTCATTCTGTTTATCTCACATCTACTTAACCATCTTTTTTAGAGGAAAAACCTTTAGACAAGCAGTAATGTAATGTCTGGATGGAAATGTTCCACTAGGGGCGTGCAGGTGGCGCAGTGGTTAGCGCGCACGACTCATGTACGGAGGCCTTAGTCCTCGACGCGGGCGACCCAGGTTCGAATCCGGCTTGTGGTCCTTTCCCACATGTCTCTCCCCCTCTCTCATCCCCATTTTCCTGTCAGCCTACTGTCAGAAAAACGAGCCACTAGTGCCGTAAAAAGCTCAAAAAAAAAAAAAAAAAAAAAGGAAATGTTCCTAATGTCCTAACTAATGTTGCCCGATCATCAGTCTGGGTTAAACAAAAAATACCAAACCTTATTGATTTCAAACATTATTAAATATGTGCCAAAAATGAAATTATACATAACTTGATAGAGATTCAATCGGGAAAAATAACGTTGATTGAAATTTCTAGTTTGGAAGCCAAACTTGGGGCAAAGTCATGTGACTCACTTAGTCCCATCTTTTCTCCGACAGATGTGGACTGTTTAAAAAGAGACAAATAACAGTCATACAGCTGGAAGTAAAATGGTTATAAAATTCACAGCCACTACCATAACAAAAAACACTGTGATCTTGTTTTTTTCTCCCAGTTTTGCAGTTGCTCAGAACTCCTGACACCCTGTATGCTGACTGACATGCAACATTTAAAATCTGTTGTGTTTTTAGACTTTGTGTGGATTTTTTCACACCACAGTTTGTCTTCATCCAGTTCTAAAATCCTGTAACTGAGCCATCTTTCAGAAAGAGCAAGTCTCATTTGTGTATCACTTGAACCTGTGTATTAGTTATATTTCTACCAGTGTGACATTTCAAATCTTTAACCTCGTTATTTCACATAGTAGGAATCCATTTACTTCTGTGCCTTCTATTATCTATTTTGCAAATTCATGACCATCTGCGTCTACTCGTCCTTGGACAGATTTGTGGCTTATAATGAATCGGCTCATTCAGATCGCTATTATAGATTGACTGACCCACATTACGGTGCCGTCAGACCTGAAACAAATAACCTCCCTTCCTTCAGAAAAAAACAGAGCTGTTTCTGTCTATAGAAGTAATATCTGGAAAATTGGCATCTATAATCAAGATGTGTGAAGAGTCTTTAGGTAAAATTCCATTTTACAACAGTGTCACTGTCTTACACTAAGAAGCTGTCCACACATAGCAGGATATGTGGAAAAAAAAGAGGCATTTTTATGCAGTTGCACCTTTCTCAGATCTCAAAAGTTCCAGCCAAAGTGAAGATTGTGCCCCAGTTTTGAGCCTGCATGTTTTCATGAAAAAAACAGATATTAATGTCCAGTGCATCAGGGTCTGTGACAAACATTGTTTCCTGTGTCATACATGTCCGACCATTATTTACATACCTGGTTATACGCAAAACCTTTTTAAAAATCCTCTCATGTGTATGTGTATTTTTTGTAAAAACAGTATTAAATACCTGCAACTTTTTTTTAAAATACCCTGCTGCATGTGTACAGCCTCTAAAACTAACAATGTATTTGTGTGCATATGTAGACTAAGGAAAACAAATCTAATTGTAGGTCCAATACCTTTTTACCAAACTGAAAACACTCAGTTGTCTCCTGTGACATATCAGAAGACTAACTTCCTCGCAGAACGCAAAGATCACTTTTGACTTGGTCACATGATTTAAATCATTATCCTGTTCAGAAACTTGGTGATGACTCCCATTCCACCTACTAGGAACAAACGAAAATATTATTAGAAATATATGGCATTTAATGTTTACCACATTCATTTCATATGAAAGGAACCCTAGGTTTTGGTCCAGCCTTATTTCAGCCTGGAGAGACTCACTCAGAGAAAAGTGGCAATTAAAAAAGTTTCATTGATATGAATTAACTAAGTTCTTTGGCACTCGGGCCCCGGCAGAAGACTTTGATGCTGTGAATCAAAATTCGCTTGGTTGAGTAACCTGGGAAAAGGATTAGAATAGTCTCAGACACAGGTGGTTTATTAAGCCCGAATGGAAGCTTGAGAATAGTCTGAGAAAGAGGAAAGAGATGGAGCAGAGGTGGGTGAAGGTTGCTGGCGTGCTGGAGAGAGGCTAGGCCAGGAGCTAAAATAAAAGGTATCTTGATTGGCTTTGGAGGAGATGCAGTCCCCACAATGATTGGCTGAAGCTTGAGCGAGGGATGTCGCAGGTGGTCCAGGTGAGGCTGATAAGAGTCTCCCAGATAGAAGTTTTGCGTAAGCTTAATTTGTTTGTCTTTATTTTAGCTATTCTTTATGTTTTAAGGTTTTAAACATTTTCTCTTGCTCTTGAATTTGACAAATTAAAGACAGTAACTGTCATTTTGCTGATGAATTATTGATGAAGACTGAGACAAATCTGGCATGCTTCAATAGCCTGTTTTTTCTTGTCAGTTTTGTAGAACTGCTTATGCATGTTGCCTCTATTTGCCTTGGAACTGCAAACTCTGATTCATCAAGGTTATAGTATTAAAGTGTTCCTCTAGATGGTTGCATTCATTACTGTTCATACAGTATATTGGAATAACAGCTCATGTGAAAACACTAAAATTGTCAAAAATTTCCTGCTTGAAGGTCAGAAATACAGAAGAAACACAGCATTAGAGGAAATGGCATTTGTGTAATGTCAGATTGATAGATCAGGGAAACTGGAAGACTTAATTAGTTTCAATTACTCACAAATTGAGCTGAGTATGATAAGGAATATGAACAACTGGTTCTGATAAGTTTGGGAGTGGTAATTTTGTAAAATATATCTGTTTGCATAGTTTTCTTTCTGTAAATAAATGTAGCTAAATAAAAGTTTGTTTTTTCTAAAACCATTAATAATGTTAATTTTATAACAAGAAAAACAGGATTACATTGGTCTTTTTTGCACTTATTAATTTAATAAGTGGCAATAGATTATGCCACCAAAACTTTTTGAGGAGGTTTTTTTTAAAGATCTAGTTGAACGTTTTAAATAAGTACTACGAAACAACATTTTAAGGGATTCAATTAGAAACTTGAAAACTCTACTGTGTTTGACTACAAAAAATATAGATAATAGTTGAGCTCCTTTATTTTGTTTTCATTTAATTTAACTTTAAATGTCATTTTCCTTTTAAATGAATAATGTATTTTTGAATTGAGCTAAATTGAATTGAAACATATCTATAATATTGATTATTTACACATAGAGATGTATTTCAAAGGGTTATCTCTGCTAATTTTGTTATCCCCTTAAAATATTGTCATGGTAAATTTAGTGTTGAATAATACCAATACAGATTGTACCGTGGAAATTTTATTAAATGACCAAATAGTTTTTTAAAACTGAAATACATAAGTTGTTTAATAATGTTCTAATTTATTTGGATACACATTTTTAATTGTTATAGGATAAACTGTGTATTTTTTAGCTCTTAGTTGATTGGCGTTTAGCTGGCTTTTAGTGCTCTCCTCTGCAGTCAGTGGACTTTAACCACTGCCCTCTGTCTTTGTCACTTCGTCTGAACTTATTTGTTCCAGGAAATGCTCTGAACTCTTTGTGTTTTTTTTGGTCCCCCCAGCCAAAGCCAAAGAAAAGGAATCAGCTGTTTCCTCATTGATTCATGTGATCCGTATCCAGCTGTTTCATAAGTAAGCTTTGGTTCTGATGTCAGCTTCATCCATTCATCCAACTGTAACCAGGAAACGACACAGAGAGGGAGTTTTTCATGGGTTTTAAAAGCTGACTGCGATCAACTCTGAACTGGACTTTTGGTATTTGTTCTTTTCAAGTGTCAGGGTTGACCTGTGTATGTATCACTTGTGATGTTATTCTTTTATTCATTTTCAGAGAATGTCCCTCATGGATACTGAAGCCTGCAAACTCTGATCCTTTTGCATATGATGAACAGTTGTGCCTCAAGGAGAACTGTTTTACACAAGGTTTTATCTTAGTTGCCACACCGAGGGCCAAGGCCTACTTACTGATATGATTAACCTTGCTGGAGGAAAAGGAACACATTATCCTCAGACAGTCTGATCCAGACTCTATTCTCTCACAAACATCCTTACTTATCTCATTCTTGGAACAGCTAATAATTATAGTCCAGGGAACCCCACCCTCTTTTTAATTTTAAACAGAAAAAGAAAACAAGAACAGAAGTGCTAAAGCTGATAGATTCAGACAGCTTGGTGAGAGGGTGGCTGCTGAAAGCGATGACATCACTCTGACTGGGAAACCGAGAGAAGACACGTTTGGGACAAGTGGTAGCTATCAGAGCTGACAAGCCCCTCTCAGGCACTTTTTGTTTTCTAGTAACAAAGTGCTAAAGTCTGCCTTTTTGCACTTGTGAAGGTTAAATATTAATATCAGAAAAAAATCTCTTGTGTCATTTTAACTCTAAGTCTTGGACTCACTGGATGGGTTCGTGCTGATTAGTTCACCTCCAGCAATACGTTAAGAGGTCAGCGCTGCGACACCATGTGACTATATTGCAGCAGAGAGCAGCCTCAGCCCTGTCTGGCGCTCTTTTTTCCGACGTGTGCTTTCATGGATCGATAACCTCTTACGTAACACTCTGGTTTGGACTGGAGGCGAGATTCCAGCTGACTGGAACATGTGAAAGAAATTTAACTGTGTTGACCCATATTCTCCCTCCTCACCCTATTCCCTCCCTCCCTCCTTCTCACCCTCTAGGAGAGGAGGCATGAAGGCAGTTGAACTGAGACTGGGTGGATCAGACGTTTGTGTGGCATGCTCAGACGTGCATGCGTAGTCGTAAGAGAGGCACATGTGAGGAAAACAGATTTCATTAACAGACAGAGATTAATGGGAAATATAAATCCAGATGTGCACTGCTCTCTCTTGTATCTGGAGCACTTTTACCTATTATCAACATAAATGTAATTAAACAAATCCAATAAGTAAAACCTATTGGATTGTTTTAATTACATTTATGTTTCTCATAACAACATAACACATTTATGTTTCTCCATCAATGTTTTTGTGTTGTATGGTAGTAATATATCAGCAGGAGAACAAATAATGCTTTTTCTGTCTTTAAGGTTTCCATGCTTATGCCGGTTATATATTTAACATCAGCTTTAAATAATCTTAGAATGTATGGCCTTAAAGGGATATTTTAACATTTTTGAAGTGAGAATCAATGACATTTTATTTCCCTTAGATTTTGTAGACATACATATCACAGGAAGTTTTCAGGGAAGTAATTGTTATTTTGCAATGTGGAATGGCTAACAGCCTCTCTGGTCGAGTTCTAAGCAAGTTTTACTAGGCAATATTTGCAAAATAAAAAGGAGCGTAATTGAAAATGTTCATACCTGTAGATTATAGTCATACCTTTAGCTCTTTTTATCTTCATGAAAAGCATTATAGCTGCATGATGCTGCCACCATCCAGTTTGACTGCAGAGGTGGTGTATTCAGAGCGGGGTATGTGGCGATGTTCTGCTACATGTTGCTTTTTTTGTCTCAGGATATACGGCATAAAAAATGACAAGTCTTGAACTTTTCAAGGTCTTGTAGTTGTTTTGGCATTTTTTTAGGGGACGTTTGATCTTCTGTGCCTTCTCTTGGAATTTGCAGATGGATAATACACAATAATAAAGGGTAAAATTATGTGAAGTTATAACTTTTTATTGTATTAACGACTAAAATAATCAAAATCAGGGGCCACAGTCTGATTATATGTTAGCTTTTTACCTTTCTGAGAATTTCTTCCCTTTTTTTTCAAATTCCCTAATAAATAATGTTAGATATCAGAATCTAATCCTTGAGGGACTGAGCCCTAAACCTTTTAGGTTGTTCTCTAGGCTAACAAACCTGCATCAGATATTTAAGTCATTTGCTGGACTCTGAAGAACTTAAATTGTTCTGAGGAGGTAATAAAGCCATTTGATTCAGGTTATTTGGAACAAAGAGATTTATAAAAGGTGCAGAATATCAGCCCTCAGTGACTTAAGTTAGATATTCCGGGCTTAGGGAATCATTTCTATTGAGAACCTAACTTCAGAAAGTTAGAATGATATTTTCAAGCAGTAATATTTTAAGTTTCTTGCCTCTTAATGTCACCACACCAAGAGTTGAATGTTGTATCGAGGTTTACTTTTTTTCAAGAGGATTAGTATAAAAGCCAGTTTATTTTGACTATTTGCTGACCTATGGTGCAGTGTTTTTTCCCCCACAAACATTCAGCACTGTGCTGTGTACCAGGCTTCGTGTTTTTGTGTTTGACACGTACATGAAACTGTTTGTCTTATACATGCATTTGGTATGAGTAATGTTTTGCCCATGTAGTCTGTTACTGTAAGTTACTGCATGCATCAAGTCTCAGGACAGAAGGGTTAGAGTGAGATAAACCTCATTTGGTTTCCTGTCACCATAACTAGCCCAACTTCATGTGACAATAAGCTGATTAGCTCTCCACAGGTGTCCTCTTTAAGCTTTTGTTTGATCACTTCTTCCAGCAAATCTGAATCTAGTTGGTATTTCTGGCTAATCATCCTCAGCAGATCAATGCTCAAGCTTAAAAGTTAGAGTTTAAAGAAACTCTGGTTGTTTTCAGCAAAGATAGAACAAGCCGTTTCTGGCTATTTGCCTTGTAACCATGACTCATTGTGGGGAAATAAAAATAAATATGAGGAGTGGTTCCCATATCTTGATGTATAAATCCGTTTATTGCTCATTTTGTATCACAGTCAGCCATCTGCTTATATTCAGTGTGAGAAGAACAGGAAAAGTGAGACATGGACGGGGCATGCTTTCAGTCATTTAGGTAACAGTGACTCAGCAGATGTTTGCTTCCTGATTCTATTAATACTCAGTTATTCACATGACTAAACTGGATCAGGTTTGTTTTGTGTAAATCAATACCAGTCTTTTATGTTAGTTTCCTTAAACTAACAGTAGTATTGCTATAATTAAAGCAAATACATGTTATAGTTTAAAAAAGTTTGACTTTGACAAAAGTTAGCTTTGAATTCTCAAAAAATGCTGAGATAATAGTGAATTAGGTTCTGGTTTGTCCCCAAACAGTTTGCCCCTTAGAAGGAAATCCAATACCATTGTTACTTTTCATAGGGTAAGTAAAATCACATGACTATCAGATTGTGCCATTCACCAGCCTATTAAATAGCAGCTTCATTTCATGTTTCACTCCTATGTCTTTGTGACAGACCGAGCAGATAAAGAAATATCAGGCACAGGTTGAATTTCAAGAAATTGTTTTGGTTTTAATTGATCCAAACAAAATTGGAAAAAAACAACAGGGTTGGGCCCATAAAAGAGGTCAAAGTAACATACGTAACTTCTACACAGACTCAAACAAACAGACCTCCTTAAATGAGACAAAGATACTGGCTGATCAGTCCCCACAAAAACACAATGGGGAGAACACACAAAAACCTAAATAAAACTGACAAGAAAATCCTATTTCCCCCCCCACACACACATCGATCCTGACTTGTGGTATGAACCAATCTGCAGTCTACTCCACCCCTTCTCCACCCCTGTTTCCATGAAAGGACTGGAGCAGCTGACACTAAAGTAACTCAAACAAACAAAGGTTAAATCATGCAAAAACACACACTGTAAACTAAAATATGTGCACCTATTTCAGAATACATCATGGTGTGAAGATGCTAAACAAAACCAACTGTTCCTCTGTAAAATAAACTGTGTTTAATGAAACAAAAATGTGATGAAATTTACAATAAACTATCATAAATGTGATGGGATATTACCCTTTTGTGTGGCTGTAGGAGCAGCCATCACAGTCTTTCACAACAAGTCTTGTTGGTGCTTTGAATTTTCTGGTGCCGAGAGGTTATGAGGTAGGTTAAAGGTAATTCAGGAAGTGTCAGTTTTCCATTTAAGCTTTAAAATGTACTTCATCAAACATATTTATCTTTTCTTTAAATTCTGATGCTTATTTTTAAGGTAGTCTGACCCTTTAGAAGTAAAAAAAAATTTAAGTGAAAAAAAATCCTGGGAAAGGTGAGCTGTAACTAAATTTAATCACCAAATTCAATAACAGTCATTTTAATGTATATATAAAGGAGTTATTATTGTGGTAGCTGAGTGATGATAGACACACTACATCTGACCGTTAAGAAACCTTTTAGTATTTGAAAAAAAACTCTTATTCAGCGTGTAAGGTGTAACAAATCTTGTAAAGGGTTATGCTCAAAAGAGTCGTTGCCTGATTGCCTTTGAAAACCTGATGCAACTTGGCTACATGCTTTCAAATTCATCTTTTGGTTGGCTTATCAGGCCCTCAGAATGACTCATTTACCTCAAATTCATTTCCTTCTCAGGCGGTTCTGAATACTCAGGCTACGTTCACACTGCAGACATTTTTTTTTGCTAAATCTGATTGTTTTACGTGGTCGTTCACATTAACAAATATATGCGACTTGTATGTGATTTCCTGTGTGAAATACATCCTTACCACTTAACTGTCCCACAAGCGCAGTAGATGATGCAATGAGGTCACTAGCAGTGAGTGTGCTCTGTGTTTTTGTAAGTAATCATGGATACTGCAGCGCATCTCGCAATCTTTTATTTCTTTTCCAAAAGGAGCCAAAGCATAAACAACGCAAACTTTTCAAGAGGATCAAAAAGAAAGACTGCTCTCCGCATTATCATCCTCCATGGTTGTTTTTCTTCCTGCTCCGGTTTGTTTGCTTCATTTAAAAAGCAAACAAACAAAACAAAAAACAAAACAAAGGAGCAGTAATAACAAAAAGGTTGAAGTATCAGTATTAGTTGTAACTATCCTTTACATACAGAAGTATTGCTGTGAGTTCAATGACAATGCAGTCAGTTGGTTTGAAACGTCTGTTGACCAACAGAGGTGTTGCAGCAAGGTATAAAAGGATATTCAAATTAAAAGCTCTTTTTGCACTGCCCAGCTGGCTTATAAATAAACTTTGAAAGTCTGTTTTTTCCTTAAAAGTCTGTAGAGTGCCAACATTCAAATGGTCTTCTTCAAATGTTTTTAGATTTCCACAAGTTTTACATCACTGAAAAGCTTAAACTCCCCTCTTCAATGAACTATAAATAACACAAAACTATGGTCGATTTTTTAATGATTTTTGACAGCATGTCGCATTTGTGATATTTGCATGATCTTGCATTTCTTTTTTAGAAGGCTGTAATCCCAATTTGACACGCATTATTCATCAGTTTTCTGCAGAGCTTGGATAATGCTTTCAGTGTTGGGAGTAACAGTGTTACATAACAATGGTGTTAGTAACTCTTCCTGCAGCAATTAGAAGCTGTAGGCAGTGGAGTAGACAGTGGAAGGACTTCAAAACGGATCTCTACAAGCCAACAAACAGCATCCAACTTGTTATATATCCTATGACAGCATTGTCAGCACAGAAAAAAAAAAAAATATATATATACATATATATACATATATATATATGTATATATATGTATATATATATGTATATATATGTGTATATACAGTGGGGAGAACAAGTATTTGATGCACTGTTGGCTATTCAGGTTTTCCCACTTGCAAAGCATGTAGAAGACAGTAATTTTTATCATAGGTACTCTTCAACTGTGAGTGATGGAATCTAAAACAAAAATCCAGAAAAATACAATG
>JAUZNJ010033980.1:0-12922 GCA_034780135.1 Jordanella pulchra | reverse complement strand
AAGTTCTCAAGAAGATGTTTCAACTCTCATCCAAGAGACTTCAGTTCTAACTAGTACTAGTTCCTAAAAGTTCTTTGTATGTTGGTGACAAGTAATGTCTAAGACCACCACCTCTTTTAAGGGAGGGTTTTTCCAGTTTAACAAAGATGGCTTCTCGAATATGGACATTGTTTTCCTCAAACGAGTGTCCTTTAACCTTTAGGTGTAGGTGGACAGATGAGTCCTGTCCTGGCGCTCCTGTGTTGAGCCATGCGCTTGTGCAGCAGTTGCTTGATCTCTCCAATGTACAGGTCTGTGCACTCTTTACTACACTGAACATTGTAAATCACGTTGTTGGTCTTGTTCCTGGGTGTCTTATCTTTGGGGTGAACCAGTTTTTGTCTCAGGGTGTTCCCGGGTTTGAAGTGCACAGGGATTCGGGGCTGGTTGAATATCCTACTGAGTTTTTCGGAGATTCCAGCGAAATATGGTATGACAGTGTTCCTTCTTCTGTTCTGATCCCTCTCAGAAGGGCTGTTCTTGTTGGTTTTTAATAAAGCCCATCTGGGATAGTCACAGTTCTTCAAGGCAGTCCTGATATGTCCTTGTTCTCTTGCTTCCCTCTGTTGGTGGTGGGAATGGTTTTATGTCTGGAGGGTTCTGATGGCACCTAGTTTGTGTTCCAGTGGGTGGTGTGAGTCAAAACGGAGGTACTGGTTGTTGTGTGTGGGTTTCCTGTAGACTCCTATGTTGAGTTCTCCGTCTTCAATGATGTGAACCACACAATCCAGGAAGGCAAGGCTGCCAACTTGTACATGTTCCCAGGTGAACACGATGTTTCTGTCACTGCATAGATGTGGTCTGTTAAATATCCTTGGTTTTTATTTTGACCCATGTGTCATCCAACTATCTGAACCCTTGATTGGGTTTGGTTACCATTTATGGATGTAGAGCTCTGCTTTAAACTTCTTCCATGTATAAGTTGCCACTATGGGAGGCGAAGCCCTGTGAGTTAGAAATGTAATGTGGTGAGTTGCTAACCAAAGGCACAAGGATAGAAGCAAGGTGTTTAGCAATGCTGTGATAGAGTTGATGCTGCTGATGATGGAGCTCCTTCAAAAACATGTTTCATGTATGTGTCTTTAGAAGAACTTTATTAATGATGATCTGGTAAAAACTCATATTTTTGGCCTACATGCACAATGTTGCTTTACAAAAGCAATAAAGAAACCCTACTATTCACCTTTAAAACACCATCCCCGCAGTAAAACAAGGTATTGGTGGCATCATACTTTTCTTCAGCAATGACAAGTAAGCTGGTCAAACTAGGCTGTAGGGTAGATCAAACTTAGTAGAGGCCAACACCTTAATTAAAATAACATCTAGCCAGAGCTCCAGTAGAATTGAATTCAAACATATTAATACTTTGGAACAGCCCAGTTAATGTGGAGAAATTATGTGCAAAGACTCAAAAAGAGTTTTTTTTCCTCTCCAGTGTGTATAAGCTTAAACTATACAGCTTTTTAAAGTTGGTAAAGACATTTCTTAAAGGTCAATGAGAAGTAATGCACGATTTTTAGGTTTGTATTTAATAAAAGAATGATCAATTATCATTTTAAATTCATTTCACACTTATGTATACAGTTCTATACAATTATGCGTTTTGTGTTTGTCTTTCACAGAAAATTGCCATTTTCAGTGTATTTTAATGCAGTTTCCCTGGTAAAATATGTAAATATTTTTTAATGGTTTTGCTATCCATAAAGTGGTCTACATATATATATATTGTTCTTTCTTCCATGTTAAAAGTGGGGGGGGGAAAGAGAAAAAAAGGCCAATTCCTTTGAAATGAGCAATAGCTTTATTACAAAGTCCTAATAAACATAATAATTGACTTAAGCATCCTGGTAATTAAGTAGCCATGAATAATGCTGAACATTTTCCCAATTGTGAAGTGAATTGTGTATTAAATAGTCTAAACATCCTGCTGTTTTGGATTAAAGAAACAATGAGATTAGCTCAAAAAACAGCCTAAGCTATGGATTCTTCTTCACCCAGTTAATATGACTGCATTAATAGGACAATTGTGTGTGGATTACTAGCAAGAATTGAATAGTTACCAATATGAGCAACTAGGAATATAATTTCCTATGTTATGTATTATTTAGCAGTAAAGCCGTTAAAAGTCTTGGCATAGGCACAGTTTTACAGGCGTTCTATTCAATCTGGAATATTTTGAAATTTGCCTTTAGTCTTTTCCAGGTCTCAATAAGTTTGGAAAACAAAATCAGATCATAATAAATATTTATAGTTCCAAATTTTATTTCCTTTCCCTTAAATATACTAAATCTTGTCCTTCCTCCAGTAATTATTCCTGGTTCACTTACCTTCTTCTAGTCTGATTCCTTCCTTTTGTTATGATTTTTCTTCCTTCTCCATTGCTTGCTGCCTTCCTTATGCCCTTCTCTATCCAACCTTCCCTTTCTCATTCATTCAGTCCATTTTCTCTTTCCTTCATTGTGTTCTTTGTTTATTCGCTCTTACCTTCCTTTGATGATTGTGTGAATCCTGAAGTCCTTTTTTTTTCTTTCTTTTGGCATTGTCCTCATCTTCATCCTTTTTTTCTTGCTGCCAGCTCTGAAAAAAATTGAATTGTAGACATTGGTTGCTTTTCTAAAATTAAGTCATTTACAGAAAGTTAAACATGTGAAAAAGTTGTTAAAAAGAAACTTAGAATTAACTTGAAAGTTGCATCTCTCTCTATCTGTTCTCTGTATTTGTTAAGGTTTAGAAAATGTTTAGACTGCAGGTTTTTGGGGAAGTACTGCCATTAAATTTCTTACTGGTGTGTAATACTGGAATGGTCTATGTGCTTCTGAAGTAGTTGAGAAGGTGGCTATTATCATACAGTTGTGCTAATAGTACAAATATTACATTCTGGTACAGGTTTGATCAGCATAGCATTGTTTTGTTGTTTGCTGATAAGATTTCATCCTCCTGGACTCCTTTAAGTCTTCCTCAACCTCATGTGTTAAAGGGGAGAAAATTCTTCAACCTCAAAAGATCTATCTATGGTGTAATTATCTGCATCTCTATGCTCACTCTCCATGCTCCATAGCTAAGCTAGGCTATGCTAGCTGCCACATACTCTTATCCTTACCCCACTGTTCTTAATGGTACAAGAAAAACTGTAGCAGACAGACTACTTGATGTCTAACAGAAAATAACAACTTTTTTAAATTAAGAATTTGTTTAAAAATAAGATTATACCACACTTGCAGTGCAGTCAAAATGTAATCTCAGCACAACAATTTTTCCACATTTTGGAATTTTACAGCCATATTCTAAATGGTTTTATTCTCTTTTTCCAAATGTCTAAACGCAATTTCTTTTGACCTGGTGCAGCTTTTCCTGGAACTATATGCGGAGGCCAGCCCAACACCGACTAGCAGTGAGACTCATATTGGGGCAGTTAAATATCTGTTTAAAGCTTTTTTCAGCTTAAAAAACACCATTAATCAAAACATCTCTCGGAACATTAATGAACATTTGTTTGCCTAATGTTCAATTAACTGATTGTGGTGCACTGGCATGTAGGTTCAGTTTTCCTTTTGGGTGCATTTGAATGACAGCAGTGGGAGGTACATCAGAATAAGGAACAAGTGCAGCACAGCGTGTGTGCGGAGTGCTCTGCTGTGGCTTATGTTTTCAGAATTTTTATTATTAAAACAGCATGAGAAAAGGGTGCAAGTCAGGGTCGCACATCATTGCTATTTGTTATTCTGTTCTTCGTTTTTTTTTTATTTCTTTTTTTAACAGCACCCTCGTCAGCTGTTGGTGACCTCCCATATGGCCTGTGCCAAGATGGAGCACTGCTTCCTTTCATTCTTCTTTTAGTCTTTTCTCTTTTGTGTCTGTCTTTTACATATGCTATCCCATGTCCTTCTCTAAGTCTTACTCTTTCTTTTTCACAGTTCATTCCCTCCATCCCCTTGCCCTTTGTCTCTTGCTCCTACCATTCTTGTGCCTATTTATTTTTTCCTTCCTTGTTCTCCTCTTCTTTCTTCATTGTCACCTTCCTTCCTTTCCTATATTTATCCTTCCACTCTTCCTTATGTCTTGACTCCTTTCCTTTCTTTTTTCCTTCTTTCCTCATCCTCTGTTGTATTGTCCCCTTTCCTAATGCCCTTCTTTTCTTCCTGCCTCATATTTTTCCTTTTTTTTACACTTATTTCTAATGTCCTTACAAAAGTAATCAACACCTCCCACCCCCATTACCTTTTGTTCTTTCATCCCCTTTTTTCATTTCTTTTACCTGTCATTACCTGTCATTTGGCTTTTTCTGATGTCATTTCTCAAGCTGGGCCACACAAATGTTTTCCATAAATCCAAAGTGAAATGCCATACTTTATATTGTAAATGAAAGAAATAAGAAGTCTAAAAATCAAACACTGAACTAGTATGGAACCTGTTGTATGTGTGGATGTATGTGTGTGTTCCTTGCTTGCAAAAATGTCCCCTCTTTGCAAGCAAGCTGTAACCACAAAACAAGAAGAGAGTATCCCAAATGGACATATATTTACATTTTGTTGACAGCTCTTTGGTATGAGAGTAATATGTTTATCATTTCAACTTTATAAGTCAGTTATATCACAGATGCAGAGTTCTTTGCTGTCTGCTCTTCTCTCAGACTTTGGTCAGGCTTGTCCCAGCATCAGTCTAAAGGGATAAAAAAAATGATAAACGTAGCAGTATTTCCATTTAATCTGTTCCGTATGTACAGCTTGTCAACAGGTGCGTGTTTGGCAAGCGTGTTGGCGGCCAGCTACACATTTCTGGTGGACAAAAAGAGGGCCTCCTTTGTGCTGTTGCACAGGTACAGTCCAACAGAAACTGTTGGACTGTTCCTGTGCAATAGCTTATGCAAACTTATTTTGGAGCTTTCTCGGTTCGTGTGTGAAAACGAGGTCACTGGGTTGTGGACCCATTTATTTAATTAGGAAAAGCTGAATAAAAACTGGATGACAATCAAGGGCAGGGAACTCATTTCAGAACTGTCAATCAATAACTCATTCAGCATGTTATTTTCCTTCCCCCTAAAGAATTCAGATACTCCCTCTGTAACTGAACACTGTATGTTTCTTGTGTGTTAGAAATGTATTAAATTTTTCCACCTTCTTTAATGTGCTATGTTGGGACATATTCAATATTCTAATCAGAGCATGGACAAATAGAGTTAAAATAAGTTGTTGTTGAACATATTAACAACATGATGATATATTATAAATAAACTAGACAGACTGCTGGGGGATACTTCTAAATGACAAAGACACAGCACGTCGCCTCTTGCATCTACCACACCAGCTTGTGGACAACACACACACACGAGCGCTCATTACACAGTGCATAGCGACTGCTACATAGCAACTGCTGCTGACTGCTTAGCAACAGCTGCAAAGACCTCAAGGGTGGGGGTGGGGGTTAGGGGTTTCATAGGGTGCATAAGATGACACCATCCATGTTCACAAAAGCTTTTTTTTATTATTTTTCTTGACAAGTATTCCAAAGTAAGGTTTTTATTCATAGAGTTTTTTGTCCTCTTACCTGCCCACAGATATCCGCTCCCTCCCCGATGTGGCGATGACAGGAAACTGCACAACCGAGTGCAGTGAATTGGGTCACTCAGATGCCTGCTGGATGCCAGGGCATCCCTCCCCTCTGCGTAAGACCAGGAATCCCCCCAAGCTCTCCACATTTGTGCCTTACCAGGAGAGAGGAAGTCTGGGACGCCTGGCCAACGGCAGCGCCAGACTGGGTGGTGAGGAGCACCGGTCGCGCCTTCCACCCTCTCGCAGTGCCTATTCCAGCAGTGGCCAAGATGCCAGTCAGGACTGCCCTGTAGAGGAGATGCCCCTGAGTGTGGCCTCTGAGTTCCCACCCACATCCCCTTCAGCCCACACCCCTAAACGAGAGATTTACCTGTGAGAAACAGATTGGTACACAAATGAAGAAAGCTACATCTACTTTCAAAGGAGAATAAAAAAAAACTGTCCACACACAGCCTGTGGCCGGGTTGTAAGTAATGATCGGTCGTGGCTCTTTTAATCACTGGCATGAACACTCATTATTTCTTACTCAAATTATCTGCTCATCAGCAAATCCTGGAATGATTCCACAAAACAAATTGATGCACCCACTCATTTATTTATTGAAGCTCTCAACAGTTGTAATCCAGAAAGTTAGGCAAGAACTGTAGGTGGAAATAGCTACTTTAGCAGTGACTAATTCTTGTTGTAGTTAGGCGAGGCCCAGTCTGTGAAGTGAGTTCTTGAAAGTTGTGATCAGTGCTCTTGTGCCATTTCTAGCTATTAATCAATAAACAGCTAATTCGGCCATATTAGTAGGCATAACACTTATGACCAGGAGTTAGATCATATGGTCTTCTTAATGTACAGAGCTGTAAATACCTTTGAATGGTGTGTTCTACATATTTTTGTCTGGCATAACCTGCAGAGAATGCCTCTGGATTTTAGCATATTTAAGCTTTTCTTTACTGCTGCTGTTTAAACTTTACTGAAACCATTGAGAGAAACTAGATATTGTGGAAGGCATTTATCTGCACCACAGTATCATGTGTGTAAGCACACACATACCCACACCCATCTCTACACACCTTTGACCCCTAATCATAGTAGAATGGCCTTTACCTTTACTCCCTGTAGAGCTCCTCCACTGCAGGAGAAAGCTGTGTGGCAGCATTTAAAGCGACATTATGTCCCACTGACTCGCAGCACTGTGACCTGTCGTTCATCATGAAAACGGTTGACTTGGCCACAGAACCCGGAAGGTTATGATGACCAAACGCAGAGTCCTCGCCAGACACATTCTCAGTGGCTTTTTGCTCCCTATTTGAGATTACACCAGTGCGAGATTTGGTGAGGGTTCCTCTGTGTTGAGACAATCAGATGGGCTTCACATGCAAGACACAATTTGTTCTCTTTCTATACCCCTCCCAGTTCATAGTATTGATAAATATCTACTGAATGCCCGAGGATCTAATGAAATAAAAAGGCACTTGAGTTATAAGGTGCAGGTGGATTTTTTTGCTATAACGACATCAAATAATATACTGATGTAAACCAGAAAGATCCTAAATTCAGACATTTTATTTGTTGAAGGTATTGTATCACAACAGATATGCTTGAATGGACAATTTAGTTTTTAGTTTAGAATCAGATCATCTTTATGTGCAAAGTTTTTGCACAATGGACTTTCATTGCACCAAGTGTCATTGTGGACCCTTAAAAGCATCAAATAAATTTGCCTCTAAAAAAACATTCATATATATATATAAATTTAAAGTCAGTATCTCACTGGAAAACTATTTACACTTTGTTTACACATTTTGTCTTATTGAAACCACAACCTCTCTTGTGAAATAGAGCGATTAGTGAAAAGTTATTTTGTTTATGAAAACATACATTGCCTGTTGTCTAAATAAACAATCTCCTGTAATATACAGCGAAGGTTGGTGGCGGTAATACTTTGCCTAAAACCGTTAAATGTATCAGATGATTTCTATATTGAGCTTCATCAACCTTCATCAACCATCAACCCTCATCAACCCTCCAATCAAATTTGCTAAATACAAACATCCTCATATTGAAACATGGCGGCTGCTGCATTATACTGTGATGGCAGTCTTTTGGATCTGTCATTTTATAAAAGAACTGTTAGACATAGAAAATTTTACAAAAAAGAATTGTCAAAAAAAGCTTCTAGGTGAGGAAACGTGATACATAAATAACCTCAACTACTTAATTGTAGTACAGGTAGTTCTAAAGACTTTTGCAGATTTCTGTTTCTAAGTCTTTTAAAAAACATATCTTTCTTTGTCCTTTTAACAAGTATGTGTGCAATATTGCTCCATCAAGATAAACCTCAATGAAACATTCAAGTCTACAGATGTAATGTAAAAAACATAAAAAAAACACAGTATGCATACCCTTGTTAGGCCTTGTATCTATCTATCAATCAGTCAGTCAATAAATCAATCAATCATTCATGTATAGCCCAGTGTAGAACTTAAACAAAAAATTGAATGGATTTAGGTTTAGTTTGTCTTTGCTGTCAATTAATTAATTATAATTAATTAATTAATTATATTTATGGTGTTAATTAATTACTGCTATCAATTGGTCAGCTGTACAAGTCATTATCAATAAATTACTTAGCATTTTGATTTATGATTTCCTAAACAAATGGTAAAAATTTGGTATGCCTGGAAGATTCATTTATCTTTACAATTTTTTTTCTGGTAAATTTGGAGGATGTGTTTGAGGGGCACTTATATTAGTCAGTAATTGGATGCTAATGGTGACTTTACTAACTTGTGCTAGAACATTGCACCGCTATTCTCTGTCTTTGATTTAAACATCAATTTGATTAGATTTGTAGATACCTTTCACCTCTGCAGACTATTTCCATAGTGAGATTGTGCCTCTGAGTGAGGCTAGAAGAGCCGAGAATGGACATTTCCTAATTAGGGTGAGTAATGAGTCTTGAACAGGGGCATGTGTGAGCACACCCCCAGGACAAAGCACCCACCAGACAATGCAAATCCACCCACGGAGCTACAACATTTAAAGTGGGGGTATTTTTAACAGCACTTACCTCATCATGCTGCCCACTGAAAGCTGCATTTTGTCGGTTTAAAACACAAAACATATGGAGATTACTGGACATGGCTGTGATTAAATAAGCACAGCAGATATCCAGCCTTGAGGGGGAGAAAGCACATTATGCCACTTTTAAAGCCATTTAGCAACTGAAATAAAAATTCAAACAAGCCATGATACACTGTGATTAACCTCCCTCCCCCTAGCCCTCTCAGATCTGTGGATTCACCAACTAAAAGCAGCGGGTAAGATCACTGACCTGGAATTAATAACAAGTGAGAAAGATAGCAATGAGTGATAAAATGAATGTCATGAAGCCACAGGTGTAAATTTGTCTATCTGGATCTTTTTACGCAATTCAGATTCACCAATTGGATTAAATATTCTCCCTTTTGTAGCCTAGGTTTCACTGTAGAAAATCTGGAAATATCCCCTGGAGGTCTCCTTGATTACGAATACACAAGGACAGGGCTAACTAAGACATAGTTTTTTAAAAAAGATGACAAGATACATAATCTTTTTCTTTTCTGTCTGTCATTAATTCAAAATAAACCTTTCCTGTTTTATGTCAGTTAGCAGAAACAAAATGCCAAAATACAGAGACAAGAGATCTTTTATTTTTTTCTGAAGTCTACATTTAGATCATATAATACAACACATAAAACACTGTGATCCATGGTGTAACTTCATAAAAAAAAACGAAAAAACCCAACAAATAATGAATGAAGACATCGCGGACAGGAATGTGGATGTCCACAAGTCCGGTTTATCTATTATGTATTATTTTCTATTTGGTAAAAGGCTTCCAAAGGCATTTGTTCAACCGATTATAAACAAGTACAATTGACTAAGGATCACACTTTTAGGGAAAGCTGTAAATTTTGCAACCCAAGAATGAATTTGTTTTGTTTCAAAATGTGTGCATCAACCTCAAAACGAAGTTGCTTAGCCAATTACACTGATTGGAGTCTGGTTTAAAAAAAAGGTAAATAGAAAATAACCCCATTTATGTCTTGATGAGTAGAACTATTTACTGCAGCCAGAATGTACCTCCTACTGCTCAATTTCGGAAAACATATCACCAGGTTTGCCCTTTCGTTTGAACTTAAGGTAAATGAACTGTGTTGAAACTGCTGCTTCTCTTAAAAAAGGTTTGTGGCAAAGCACCATCGGAAATGTGTTTGATAATGTTTGATTTGTACTTTTACATTGATTTAATGTTGGATTCCCTTGAGTATATTTTGCCTCTGTAATGTGTATTGTATGGTGATCATTTCTGTGCACAGATAAAGAAATTACAGTAATAAAATTGATAAAGGCAATGTTTTACCTTTTATTTTCTTTCTTTTTTCCTACTGGTCAAGGACTCTCTGGCTGTGTGAAAAAATGAAATCTGTCGGTTGCGTTATTGTACATAGATCCTCAAGACCCCAAGGCTGCTGTTCAGTGAGCGGCAATTTTTAGCATGAATCCCAAAGATGATTGGTAGAAAACTGTTTACTCGTTATAGTTTTATTTGACGTTCCACTCCCCCAGACGGACTGAAATCGACTGAACATTTCATCTTTTTTCCGCAGTTCATATAGTACAAAGACTATTGCCTTGAAAATATGTCTTTGCAAGAGAGAATCTAGTTGTTATCCTAAATGTTGGTATATTTATATAGGATAAAATGCTTGTGATGCCATGTTTTTGTACAGTTTTATGTACATACAAGTGAAGCTTTCTAAAAGTTTTGAGAAAAGCCGATGGCATATAAAAATTGTAACATGTATTGAGATGTGCACATCTTGCCTTGGTTGGATTGACCTTTGCTGAGTCAGTGTGAATGTGGCCGTTCTATGCCTGCACTGTAGTCATTCACCGGCTCCCACCTCCTGAGGACTTAATCAGTTTTTTCTGTTTATTGTGAACAGTGGATTGTCTTCTCTTACCAGTTTGTTAAACTCCTGTGTTCTGCTTTGTTCTCTTTCCGCATGTTGGCAAATTCTCTTGTAATACTGTAAGTCCTCATGAACTTTGTAATAAAATCACTTCAGGGAAAAATAATAAAAAAAAAACAATATTGTCAGTGCTTTCTTTGATTTCTATTATTATTCATCACATGTGAGTGTGCCGTTTTTACATTTCCAAGAGAGTTTGCAGTCTTGCAGTTATGTTGTTTAGAAATGTGTCACACTGAAAAGGTAATTAAGGGGAAATTGTTTTCTTGTCAAGCAAGGAACAGTGGCTAATTTCTCCAGAAACAAGTCCAGAAACAAATAGCTAGAACACTACAAGTAGTAGAGCCCCTGTACTTTTACTCAAAATCTGAACTACTAAAACACAATATCAAAAGCATAAAATGCCATTGTACTTTAGTTTAATACACATTTCTTATATGGTTGCATATTCATTTTTTCAAAGTTGCTGATGTCTCGTAATTTGTCTTGTTAAAACTTTACTATTGCATGGGAATCACACAAATCACTCTTGAATTTAAATCAACAAATTCTTTAAAACCTAAGTGGTTTAATAGAACTGAACATTTAAAACCAATGAAGCTAGGTAAAATTTATAATTTTTGGGGGTTTAAATATCCCTTGATCACATTACATCACAGGAGATTATACTTTTCTCTGGATTGATGATTTCAAAAGTGGCATCTAATTTTCAGAAATATTAATACAATTTTTTTTTTTATGGTTTAAAATAGTTTAGTCAAAAAGATTTAAGAAGCTCAATTGAAAGGTGTGAATATTGCATTCTTCAGGTAAAAAAAGAGGATAAGTATCAGGCATGTTATAGGCACAAGGATGAAGAAGCGGAATCTATGATGGGGGCTCATTAGTGCACATAGCATTTTTCATCTGCGAAGGCAACATTAATACTGAATGATTTATGCGGGCTTTGGAGCAACATATTCTGCCATCCAAATGACATCTTTTTCAAGGATACCTTGCTTATCTAAGCAAGAAAATCCATAACCACATTTGATGTGTACAGTAGTACAGCCCTATAGAAGATGTCTGTGTGTCAAACTTGCAAATGTACTTTTTAGGCATATAACTGAGAAAAAAAAGATTGATACAGGATAACATTAAAAACTTTGCAAACCAGAAAGCAGTAAAAATCTTAGATCATGCAAGAATAGTTAACATTTGCATTACTAGAGGTGTACGGAAATTCAACTCCCAGAACAACATGAAACACAATGGTGCATTTACAAGAACAAAACAGATATAAATATTTTAGAAGAAAATATAATTTTCCAAGTCACAATTCTTGCTTTGGGAATTAATTATTAGAGCAGAATAATTCACTTCAATTTTTTATGCTTTTTTCACAATCTAAAATCCTCTTGTATAAAAAAAAATAGAATTGAGATACTCATGGATGTTTGAGTTGCAGTTTCTTGCTATTATTCTGAATTTCATTTTAGAATATATAAAAAGGCTGTTTACAAAAAAGGTCTATCAAGGCTCTTTACAAGACAAAAAAAACATTTTATATGTAGACATTTATATATTTACAATAATTTGGTTAACAATCAATACACTATGGTACAAAAAAGGCAACCCAAATGAATAAATAAAATGAATAAAGGAATACCATGAAAAAAACAAACAGCACATGGTTACATTTGTATCACAAAATTTATCTTGAACAATTATGACCAGTCCTTTCCCTGTGTTATTGAAAGTGTTATTGCAAATTTCATAAAGACATTTATTTTTTACACAGGGTGCTTTTCCTGAGGTGACCAGGATTTTAACTGTGTCACTTACAGTCAAAGCTACTTTAAATGATCCTGCAAAATGTTTGTAGTCATGTTTTATGCTTTTTAAGATTTTGAATTAAACCAAACTAGCAAACTATTTAAATTGGTTAAACTGAATTAGTTTATTTGTCTTTATTAGTTTTTAAAAGAGGGACAGATTTAATAATCAGATTTAATTCAAAATGGAATACTGTGGTTTAGTATGAAGCACTAACATAAGTCATGACATCAATTTGTAGAAAACATCACAGTCATACAAGTCCAGGGGTGCGCTATAAAAAGAAACAGCTTTAAGAGCAGGCTACATCTCAATGGTTGCAATGGTAGCTGTCAAACACATCAGGCATAGAACTTCTTAAAATTTGTCGGTGTAGAAATAGTATTTATTTCTTGTGGAATATAATTCCAAGCTTAAGTAAGCATGTGAAATTACTGAGCCCCTAAAGGGACATGGAGGAAAAAAAAATCTTTTGCGAGATCTCGCAAAAGTATTGCGAGATCTTGC
>JAUZNJ010033979.1:0-12923 GCA_034780135.1 Jordanella pulchra | reverse complement strand
CAATTACAGGCCTCTCTCATCTTTTTAAGTGGGAGAACTTGCACAATTGGTGACTGACTAAATACTTATTTTCCCCATTGTATCAAAGCATATTTTAACCCACTTAGCTTCAATACACCATGAATGGTCATCAGGGAACTAGGAAGCTCCCTATAAATCATCATTAATAAATCTTTAATTGTGCCTAAAGAGTAATTAGCAGGTCAAATACTGAGGAATCTGTTCTGCTGTTTATTTTAAAGGGCTCGCCTGATTGGCCAACCAACTTATCCACCCCTGTAAAGAAAACTTTTTCATGAGCAGATAAAACAAGTTTGTGTTGTTTTATTGGTTTTGTTCAATGTTTTTAGGGTGATATAAGCTCTTAGTCCTTCAAAGTTCCCATCAATAGGAAGTGGGCTACTTTTTAGTCAACTTTTCAGCCTTAAACAATCCGATAAATAAAGATAGAAAATACTCTGAAGCACAAAAGTGCAATCCCTTCACTTCCTGTTGTATTCAAAGAGAACAGTCAACATTTATTTGATCTTTTATCTATTAGGTGTTAAAAAAAGATAAAAGAATTGGTCAAGATTAGTATCGACCAGAACAATCATGATCGGTTCTTAGTGAAGCTGAACACACATGGCTGGATAAATAGTTTGTTGTTGCTTCTCAGGGGTAACCAGCTACTACAGATTCTACATTTCATGTCCTGTTGTTCACTTTGGTAAACAGTATCAGAGGTTAAAGTTCATTTGGACATGAAGAGCCAGGGGCCAAACCACTGACCCCCCCCGTCCTCCTCTAAAATGCATATCCTGGCCAACAGCAGCCATGAAACTACAAGGCGTATAGAAATCAGAAAGTATACATATGAATGACGAAGAGAAGGAGGTTCAGGCCAGAGCCGGCTGCTGTTTTACTCAGCAAGGATTTGGTCGAAGACTTTACCAACTCCAATACAACAAACAAGAATCAGAGATTGTTCATTTCCGCTCAGACTAAAGCAGAGATTTCCCCTCTTCTGCTGCAACAGTGATATTCATTTCTCTACATGCTGGTTGGTAAAATGTCAACACAAATACAAAAGGCGAGAAAGAAAAAAAGGTTAACGGCTGAAATTCCTACCAGAAATGTATTGTGTGTATAAATTCGTAAGTACCGATAGCGAGACGTTTTTTGCATTGACCTACTTTTGTGGATTTGTTAGGATCTCAAACACACGTGAAAGTTATCGCTTTTCCTTTTGTTTTCTCTCTCTGAACATTTCAGATTATGGGTTAAGATTCTAGACTTCCTTGTTAAAGAATAAAGTAATAGAAATGTCAAAATATGGCTCTTTAATGACCCTTAAAGAAATCTTTAGTTTCTGTCTGAATCAGATTGTAATAAAGCTATTTATTCACATTGTGAAAACAACCAAAATCCCACCTTAAAAAGGATTAGCATAAACTTCTTTGGAGAAGTAGTGCAGTATTTGGGTGACTGAGACACTCACTTTATCCCTGCGTTTAAATAAACAGAAGAAACCAGAGAACAAACACAGAGAAGAAGCATATAATCCTCTACATACCTGGAAGGTGCCACACCTACGAGGTTGGGACCAAGTCCTCTGAACAGCGAGCGAGCTCCTTCTCTCTCTAAAATCAACCTGCAGAAACAGAAAACATTTCACTGTGGATCAGTCCTTCATAATTACCAGCAGCAAGATGGTGTTTTATAAGGATCTTTTTTTCTTTCATCTGTAAACGAATTAGTCCAGCTGTCGTTTGTGGTTTGGTTTACCATAGGAGCCGTAAGATAGAAACAGGAAGCAAATCCTGAACTGTGTTTACAGGGAGTGATAAATAACATGCAGCAAGACCCAAAATAAAGGCGACACGTGTTTTCAGGCAGAGCCTGTGTTGACTGTGAGACGGCTCACGTGTTTTTCCCGCAGGTCAGTTTAAAGATTGCTGTGCGTCCAGGCTAACCCAGTAACCTGATTCAAAACAATGTCAACTTGAGCCTCTGCACGTTTCCCACAAGGACACTGATCTAAGGTACGGCCAAGCGGACCAAATGAAGACATTCTGGCAAGACACAGGACACCAAACCGGCTTATAAATAGAGCCTAAAGGTCAGCCGTCAAAACGGCAGATGTTCGATTTAGATGTTACTTTGATCTTTGAGTTTTTTGAATGAATGAAACAGCTGCTCTTTTCTGCAGATTTCTTCATTATTTAGGGGATTAATCTCTGCTTTTATAGAAATATATCCCTAAGTTAAAACATTGAAATCCAATAAGCAGTTCCTCAGAAAACAGAGCAGAGCAGCTAATATAAAAGAGTTTGGAGTAAATGTACTTTAAAATGGATCTGGGTCTGCATCCTGACCCACTTTGGCTTGTGTGTCAGTTATCGCCTTTCATCTTTCTATGGCGCCTCCCTCTTTAGCCCTTCTGCACTACTCATCGCATCCCGTCGCTCCATTCCTGCCAACGTCTGCTTGTGTCAAGGGCGACGCGAGGGATCAGTTTATGTTGGAAATAGAGGATTGTTGAGCACAAAAACACACCCGGATTCTATGCACTGAAACTCGGCGCTGACCCAGAAGCACTAAACAAAATCCTGGAGAATATTGTTTGATAGACTGAAATAAAAAGGTTCTAAAAACAAATTATGCAACTTACATTTATTCACCTTACAAAACAAAAAAGCAAACTAGATATGAAAACATGAGAGTTAGGAAATGAGATCCGTTCTGAACCGTGGGGGTTTATATTTGGCAATCTCATCCCAACGCAGACCTTAATAGGTAATAAATAGCCTTTTGTGCCACATGACATCAGATTGTCTAACAATCCCAATGAGCAGGATATTGTTGCAGGCATTTTGCAGTGGAAATTTCCACACACGGCAGCTTGTGAATTATGCAACACGTTTTAAACCGAGTGGCGCGCTCGGTGATGCTGCATACTCCGCTTCAGAAAAAGAACAGCAGCATCTTTGAGAAATATCGACTTGAAAACACAATATTTTCAAGCTTTTGACATTTAAAAACCCAGTGTTATCCAGACAAATAAAGCTCCTCTAAATTCCCCTTTACTCTCACTTCTCCATTCATCTTAAATGGTATCTTTGCACTTTTAAAGAGGAATTTGATGTTATTTACTATAAAGGACAGTTTCTTTAGCACACAAATAGTTAAGGAAAACTGCAAAGAGATACAAAAAGAGAAACAAGGTCAAACGTCTTATGTAAATGATGATGATAACAAAAACCTGAAGCCAGACAGTTTATCTGTGCTGGCCTCCTCAGACGTCTTGGTTGGAGTTTTTGTTTAAATAGTCGCTTGCTCAATTATAATCTAATGAGGTGCAGCCATTCAATAAAGAGGCAACCCATCCAACACACTGAACACATCATTGACAAGCACAGCGTCTGTTGCTGATGAGGTACGACTTTCCAAATAGTCCTTTAAAGTATTAACAGAGCACAGCTAACACTGCAATGATGATATATTTTTTTAAATAGACAATGCTACATCAAAATAATACAAATCATGAAAGGATTACAGAAATATATTTCTTTAATTTAATCCGATTCATTTAAATTCTTCAGTTAGTAAAACCTTAATATATATTAGCACCTTACAACCCCAATAGCATTATTGTCTAAGCTCCTCCACAACACTGGTTCCCCTTTAAGGCTAAAATACAACAAATAACACAACACTATTAATAAGTTACCCAATACTTCACAGAACAACATCCCTTTTAATAATATAGCCCAGAAATACAGATAAAATATTAACTGGTTATGCAATTAAAACCCCCACAAATAGTAAAAAAGCAGTGCTTTCCCTCCTTCCTGTTGCTGCAAACTGACAATTAGCTGAATTAACAGTTTCATCTGCAGGCTTCCAGTTAGCCTGATTAATTAGTTAGCTAATATTAGCTTGATATATTCCTGGAACTACTCTATAAAAAGACAGAACAAAATAAAAATAGGAAATTGTGCAACATAAGGACATTTGCTTGTAAAGTGCATTAAATTTCATGATCAAAAAAATAGGTATAATTTAGAATGAATAACTGTTTTTCTTTTGTTGTTGCAGTTTAATAAATTGTACTATGTTATAGTATACATTTACGTGAAAAAGCACTGTTTTGTTTCTATTAGTTTATCCCCAAAGGTCATTAGATCTAAGTTAATCTTACTTATTAGATCTAAGAATGTTATAACAACCAAAGACTAGTTAAAGTTTTCCTCACTTGAGGCAGTGTAGAGGTCCAGGTGGAGAGACACGAGCAACGCTGGCTCCGTTAACGGTGCTGAGCTGGACTTCAGAGACATACAGGGTGATGGAGGACGACTGCAGCCTGGTTTTGACCACTTCCAGAGGGCAAGTCAAAATGGCGCCTACTGTACCCCCACATCTAGGAGAAAAAAAGGTCAAAATGATTAGAACAGAAGATATGAGAGAAGAAAAAAATCTGGGGGGATGACCTCAACAATATGTATTAATGTGCAGACTTTTTTAACAGAAGAAAGATTTCAATGAATTAATGCTATTTTCCTCCAAAAACACACTAATTTGGAATCAAAGCTTTAATAAATATATATTTGATGCCTTTCTTCATTAACCTGTATTAACTAACAAAATACTGCATCTTAAAACAAAAGACAAGGCCTCTGATGGTGTAATTATATAAAAAATGGTTTAATGCAAATCATCCCAAACCTTCACAGGATGTGCAAAGTGCAAAGACGTCGCAGCCCTGCTGTGCTTTATGCAGGGAGCCGCTTTAGAGCGGTTCTCGCTATATTTACCTTTCAAAACAACATTACACATTCATGCTCAGAGCCACGGGTGACCCTTTGCCTACTTTCTGGGCTGGGCTTACTGCTGCATATAGGAGACTCAATGTGGTTTGGGAAGGCAGCAGGGGCCTGCAGCTTCTCTCAGAAGAAAGGGAAAAACAGGACACAAATTCTGTTTATTGAGGGTTTTAATGTGTTCCTGTCAACCCGGATTTTCAGAAGCCAGAGACAAGAGATGCAACGGATTAGCTGTGCGGTTGATGAGATTACTCCTTTGCAAGTTAGTGGTGCACAGATGACAGAGAAGGTAAACCAACAGTGACAAACTGAAGACATCAGGGTTAATTTAAAACGGATGAGCTGGCTCTGAATGTCTGCTAAACCTTACTGTGTGTTTCCATTTTCCTAGATGAAAAAGCTGTCAGACCAATTAACAGAATTAGATGATTCTTTTTTTTTTTCAAGAAAAAAAAATGAGCTGGGAGCATAAGCCACAGTTTTAGAACAAGCTAGCTGTCAAACCGATGTTGATTTTTATCCTTTTTAGGACCTTTGGACCCCTTAGATAAAGAAGTGAGCCTCCTGCTGCTAAAAGCATGGGTCAGTTTTAGCATACCGAGGTTTAAAACCACACTTTGCTTTGAAATTAGTTACACTTATATCATTCATAGTTTTACATGTTTATATATACAGACAGCTAAATAAAATAAAGATCAAAGGCATTCAGACAACTTCTACAAACATTAAAGGAATCTGTGACCTTCGGTAGCTTTCGGGTTTTCTACTGAGGTACAGTGAAGGAATGTCACGTATTCAAGTCTTTAAAATAAAATAAAAAGTTATTAAATTTCTAAATATTCAGTCCCTTTAGATATTATCTTAGCGATGTAAAATAACTAGGGAAGTTAGGACAACTGTAGGATGGGGTTAGCAGGTGTTGAGTCATAAGCAACCGCCCTCCAATTTTAAGTGGTTTTGAGATTAGACCAGCAATAATATACATAGAGAGCTCGATTGAATGAGTGTCCATGGCTAAGCAGCTGCATGCAAAGTGCAATACAAAGGGCCACGTGCAGTGATGTAAAGCAATGGCACCAGTGGACATCAGAGCAGTGGAGGAGTGTTCTCTAAGCAAAAAAGGTGTCTTTCTAACAGTCTGATGAAAGGGTCAGGGTTCAGCATTAGCTGGGGGAACAGTATCTGTCGAACTGAAATGTCCAATGAGTTAAAGGGGCTCTGCATGGAGATGTGGTAGGACTTTTTTTCCCCAGTAATCAAATGCTTCAGCATACAAAAACATTTAGCACTATTTCATGCTCTCAAATCTGTGGGAATAGTTTGGGATGGGACCTTTCTATTCCAACTTTAGTACAGCCGAGTGCATAAAAAAAGCTCTATAAAGACCTGGAAGAACCCCCCCTTATTATTTTTTGTTGCTTTTGTTGAACATCAGAGTCTGATCTCAGAAATACAACAATGGAGATTAAAGAAATCCCCATAAACAAACTTTTAGTCCTTGTGGATTTTTCCCTCAGAATGGCAGAAACTCCTATTACTGCTATTGGGAAGCTGATATTATATCAAAAACATATATAGATTAAGACTGTAGAGCATCATTAAGACCGGGATTCCTAATCTGTCTCAAAATAGACAATGGAAAACTTTCAGCAGTGAGTAGATGTAGCAGCGCTGTGGTTGCAGCATGCTTCTAATCATCTAGAGTTTGAATGAGCCCGGAAATGAAATTCCACTTCCTGTCAAAATAAAGAATTTTCTAGATTTGAAGAAAATGGTGGATATTTAAAAAGGTATAAAACCCCTAACAGCCTATCTTAAGTTAAACCGCTACTTTGAGTGGTTTGCAATGACCGATAATCCACGTAAAATCTGTACAGATAAGGTCGGCACTGAATGAGGTGGAAAAAAACCGGAAGTTTTGACAGCATGATGAACGTGCACTATTTCACATAATTCGTTCACATAACTCACATGCACGCGCATCCCCCCCCTTTTTTTACCCCGTATGATAATAGAAAACCATTAGTATTTAACGCTTTAAATGTATAGCATAACGATTTTTGACTTACCCTCCGGCGAACAAATGAACCAGCGTGTCCCGTTGGCTCATTCTTTAGCATGCTCTGCCTAGCAGCGCGCCTCGGGCTAAGGCAGGGAATCGGACACCGAGTTCGGATCCCGTCCCTTTCCTCCCCTCTTGCTTTCCGTCTGCGAGAGGATGCGCACGTCGACAGAGAAACGGCCGCAAACAATAAATAAATAAATAAATCAACGACGGGATGAGTCTGCGGTGATTCACGCTGCGGTGGGCCGAGTCGCCTGTATCTCAGTTTTCTATGGTTTTTCTTCGATACAGAAAAAAACAAAAAAATCTCCTCCGCGTCCCAGAAAGAAACCCCACCGCAGAGCTTGGAGTTTCTGGCACTGAAAATTCTCACGTCTAACAAACGATTATATAGCACATCCGCGACTCTAACTCGATTGTCTCCTCTGCTTTCATCGCTGCAGCAAAGGGTGAAGGAGGCAGAGCTGATAGTATTTACTGTATCGCCATAGGCTGGAAACCGAGGCTGCTATTGGACAGAGGGGCTACTGACGTCACGCGGTGTCGACGCTGATCATGCTGCATTCACATGCTCAGAATTGAATGAATCAGGGCTGGATTGGATTGTGTTTGCATTGGCCACCAAAGCTCATCATCTTGGCACAGTTCGGGCAGCAGCACAAGGTGCCTTACAAAAGTTTTCACACCCACTGAGGCCTTTCACGCGGTCTTGTCTTACAGCCAAACGCGTAAAGATAGTCGTTCTACTTTGAATGTATGGGATACGCCATGACAAACGGTAAATAATTAATAGTTTCTAAATCTTTTACAAATAAACTTTTAAGAACTGAGGATTTCTATTCAGCTCTCTTACATCCAGTGCACCAAAATAAAAGCCTATGTAACCTTCTGAAATAATCTCATCGGCAACAAATCCCACCTATGAATGTTATCCTTACTTGGCAAATTCACTTAAAGCCATGTAGAGAATACGGCAAATATGAAAGAAAGAGCTCTGTTCAGATAAAAAAAAAAAACAAAGTTTAACTTTTTGGCCTCTAAACTAAACTCCTATTCTTTACTCCAAACACACATGTGAAACACTGTGGCAGAGACATAATGCAGTGGGAGATATTTGTTTAGAATGAACGGTTATTTTGGAAATAGATGGAGAGCTAAATATGGAGCAATCCTGAGAGCAAATCTGTTAGATACTTTTAAATTTGCTACCCTTAACCTTAACACTGCTTTGGACCATATGTGATCATATGTCACATGTGCATTTGTTTATTATTTGTTATGTTATCATTTACATAACCCTAAGCCAATAAAGAAGATTTCCTTTTCTACCAAATCAGCTTTCTGTTTAGCATGTACTGCTCTTAAAACCATTGTATAAACATCTTTTTATAGAGTGCAAATGCTGTAATTAAAAAAAAGTTAGATTTTTAAAATTCTTTAGAGTAATAACATTAAGTAGTTCTTTTAACGTAATTGGTTAAATAGATTCAGTTTATCTGGTTACCGTAGAGACCACATGTAGATTTAATTTGTCTGGAACTTATCAGTTTAACCTTCTGCTTATCATACCATTGACTCACAAAAAGCAGTTTTGCAGTGAAATACCTCTATGAACATTTTTATTGTTTTTCAACAATGTTTGTAAATCATTTTTTCCTTTCTTTTTTGATTGTCAGAGTTGGAATTATAATTTGTTCTTTTAAGAAATTTTAAATCATTTTTAATTGGATTATTTTGCCATTGCTGAACTTATCTATTTAAAAAATGTATGACGTAGAAACTTAAAGATAATATATATATATATCATGGAAATGTTTTATGTGTTTTTGGGCCTTAAAAACCCAAATGAATGATACTGATATGAAAAAGAAGCTGAAAATAAAGGTGAATAAATGCACACAGTCATCAACTCCATTAACTATAATATCCAAACAGTTTCAAATAAGGGCTGTAAAATATATGACGACATGTTGAAGTGTGTGATAAAATCACAACACTACCTAAAGGGGTTTCTAAAAACTGCAGATCTCTTAAAGTCTAGCAGGAAATTTGCAAGGATCTACAAATTCTGAGAAAGAAGGGATCTATTTATGATATCTATTTTATTTATATATCTTTAATAAATCTATATCAGACTCTAATCTGAAGTTCCATGAGTTTGTTAGTTTTGTTTTTTTTAAGTGCTCCAGAAATACAGTTAATATTTATGTTTTGTACACAAGCTTACTTCCCTGGAGGTGCTGGTTCATTAGTTTTATGTTAAAAAGAAAATAATATATTATATAAAATATAAGAATTTGTACATAATTTTACAAGCTGGTTTGTTTCAATGACATGATTTTAAATATCAGATATACTACTTGAGTAGCCTTTTTACCAAATACTTTCTCTAACCCCACTTCAGTAAAAAATAAAATGAAAATGTTGATGTTTTGGTTGCGTTTTTTTTGCACTTTACCAAAAAAAAGTGCAGATTACCTCTTGTTAATCAGCCCTAGCATTAACATATTTAGTCAGTTTAACACAGTTGATAGTAGCTACACATCCTTAGTGTTTACTAAACATATTTTCTTAGATAACACATCATGTCAGCAGTGAAGCATGGAGGTAGAAATACTATGATTTGGGTTTGCCTTGTTGACTCATGAACTGGGCAGCCAGTAGTCATTAAATCACACTCAAATTTCAGAACTGAATAAGGATATCGTTATACACATTTCTCTGATCACACAAAACACTTTAGGCATCAAATTTCATTAATGTACAATGCTAAAAAAAACAACTAAATGTTGCATTTTTTTCTGTTAGTTGCTAGTTTTTAGCTTCCACCACAAAGTGCATTTATTTTATTGAATAATCATTTTGGAATTTTGGGGGGGAAATAGAAAAATCTAAAATAAGACCTATTTCTCTAATCACTGTGAACCATCTTTGTTAGCATGCACTATTTGAAAAGGGATAAAATAATTCATTACCCAGATATCACACAGCTAATGGTTTTAATCAGAGTTATGTAACTTTTCTCATGACTCTATGTGAAGTTAAAGTCATGTGCTCTGCTTTACTGTTACTATTTGTTCCATCAATGTTCCAATAATTTAATATCCTCCATTAGCAACGTCCCGTGACACAGCAGTCAGAAGAAAGGATGAATAACCGAGAGCTCACAGGGTATGATTCCCTTCAATACAGGTAAGCTGCAAAGAATAGAACGGCATTTTAAGAAAATATGGCATATAAACATAATTTGAATGTCTGAATGTACCTCAAATTAGATGGACTTAGTTATTTTTGAAAATGAAATATGTACGTTTCAGTTAAATTTGCATTTACAGATTATTAAAGATGTTGCTCATCCACTCAGAAAAAAAAAATGCTGAGAGAGTTTGTTTTGTTTTTTTTTTTGTATCCCAACAGCATCTGTCAATAGGCATTTTCAGTCATTCATGTCTAAACCAGTCGAATAACTGCATGAACAAGTACAAAGTTTTCAACTCTGTTTTTAGAAATTATACATTTCTATATTCTTTAATTTATAATATTCTCTAATACAAAAAAAAAAACCTTCTGCTTGTGTGTTCTATTTCACTCTAAGCGAATAGTTTTGTCTTTAAAATCAATACAGCCAGGGTGTGGTCAAAGTCCAAAACATTATAAACACTGTGATTGACAGAAGTAGCTAATTCTAACAACTCAAATTTCATTAAAAACTTAATTATTAAGTATAGAATTAAGAAATATGTTGTATTGATAAAAGAAAATCAGATGACAAAGCAATTTAAGTTTAAAAATGGTCAGTATTGGTTTTCAACAAAACAGCTGCATAAATTGCAATTACAACAAATGCATATCTGTCTATAACTGTATAATAACTAAAAAAACAAACGAGTAATAAAGATAAATATACTTTACTGTATATTCCTATCATAAGATCAACAGCACATAAGGACAAGAGCACATCAGATGATGAGACAAACTCAATTACTGCCTCACGAGAACAGAGCTTAAAAAGATCACGGGATGGAGGTTCAACACCTGAATTAAAATGTTATTGAAAGCCAAACGCTGTGAATAAGTTATGCAATCCATCTGGGCTTTTTACTCACTCTACATTTCTCTCCAAATCAGTCTACTTTGCCAATTTGTGCTGCTTTTTTATTGCTTTCACAAATCAAAGTATTCATCTCATCTGTTAAATAACAAAATAACTGTAGCTGACCGCATTTCTTAGTTTAGTTTGACCAACCACACCCAAGCTTGATTGTTGTCAGACTTGAGGTACTCAGTAGTCATTTTAACAGAGCCTTTCTGACAACAAGACGTGGGCTAAAACACCTCAGAGAGCAACATACTGTGTTCTGATCTAAAAAAGAAATGAATTAAAAAAGAATACCAAATTCCAGATACAGATATCCATCTGAAAAAGTTACAAAGCCTTTTCTGAGGTTTTGGTACTTTAGTGAACCGCAGTGAGAACACATCTCCACAGATATAGAGAAGGTTGAACAATGCCAAGAAATAAAACAATATTTTAAGAGTGCATCAACATCAGATCAAGGATGTGATGGAGGAACCCAGACATCTAACTGCAAACCTCACCTATCTCAGTGAAGGTCAGAGTTCATAGGTTATTATTTGGAAAGAATCTTCTCGAAAACTACTGCACTGGGAGAGTATTTAGGCCAAAATCACTACTGTCAACAAAGAGCTTATTGGATAGCCTGACATTGACCTTTTAGAAAAACATTTGCTAATCTGATGAGATGGGGACTGATCCTCCAGTATCTATCAATTGTCATAAAATCAACACATATTTTTTTTTTTGAAAAAATGAAGAATAGAAAATATAAAAGATGGTGGTTGCATTGGGCATAAGTTACACTTAACTTCTTTCACAAGATAATAAGCTTAAAATATGTTCAGAGGGATTTTTTAAAATAGATTCCAACAACGAATTTTTACATTATAGCTACTTAATGACAATTTAATCTAATGTTGGATCGAGTAGCACAAGTATTATTCAATAATTTATAAGTAATTTAACAAACAAACAGAAAAAAGCAAATTCATATTGTTACACATTTTCTTTAACAAGTTTTACCTATAATGTTATTTAATATTGTCTTCCTGCAGGTTAAAATCCAAAGTTAACCCATACAATATTCGGATTGTGTTGTGATAATGATTTCCTAGTGCATTTCCCTGGTGGTCCCAGTTAAAGTCCACTAACACATATCCCATGATATCCCATCCATGTGGAGGTGCAGGATCTCATGATTTGTGTTGGACTTTGACTCAATTGATAGGTGTGCTCGTACTAATGAGAAGCATGCCATGTGGCACATTAGCGTGTCCCTCAATACCTTTTTTTTCAGTATGTGCAGAGATCCAAACTGACTTCAAACTAAAGTCCATTTCTTTATTTGTGTTTGGGTTCAAAGGACCAAAAGAGAATTTGTAGTGAGCACAATGACAAGCCAAAAATAGATACTGTCACACACAACCACCAGAAAAATCTTCTGCCTTTAGCAAAATCAGTATGTACATACATGCAGGGTTTATTTGCATTATTTTTGTGCACAGTGTCTACATTGTATTGAAAAGAGGAAAAAGTCTTTAAATGAATCATCTAAATTTCCAACCCTTAAAATTCTTACATGTGGAAATCTTTAGTTCCTGCACAGTGAAAAAGTTTTTGCCTCCTTATAGATTTCTACTGTTTCTACTTTTTTGTCATTGTTGTTTTTCTAATTGTTAAGCACAGAGGTTATCAATCAAATACAGCTTGAATTCACAAAACAATCAAGATTATGATTTCATTTATTCGGATTTAAAACTAACCAATTCAGTCCATATGAAAAAGTTATTGAATTCTTCAATCTGCAATTAATGGTGATTAATCAATTTCTATGTCCACTTTCACACAAACTCATGAATACTACTAGATATACACAATATGCTCTATCAAACTATCAAACTGCTCTAATTGCACTATGTCATTTGCACTATGTCATTTTGCACTATGTCACTATGCCCACTCTGTTACTTTCATA